>KZ807031.1:662245-689688 GCA_000696205.2 Oncopeltus fasciatus
ACTAATAATAATAATTTTATACTACTAATAATAATTTAGTCATTGCGTAATCTCATCATCATTTGATTTTAACCAATAACAAATCAGTTTAACAATTTCCAACACCTAGCCCAATTATCGAATATAGTTTACATTTTGAAAGTAGGAGGTAAGAATTTTGGTCCTTAATAATGAAACAAAATTATATAACTTACTTGATTATGCAGAATAATCAAAATATTAAATAAGTTTTAAGCTAAAATTGAGATTATCTTAAAGTAAATAAATTTAAGCATAATTATCAAAGTATGGCTCACATGAATTCATTTAGCCAACAAAGTTCTCGTGGGACAAACTTTTTTATTAGCTGGATTTATTTTATTTGCATAAATTTAATAAGAAAAATTTGTATTCATATCATATCATAAGTACATGAGATACTTAATTGTACATAAGAAGTAATATAATATACTTATTCACACACTAAGTAATTTAATGATATTCACTCTATTGAATTCCTTCTAAGAGTTACAAATTTATTTAAATACTTTCTAAATTTATGAATTATACAAATTTAAAAATCTGATGTCAGGAACACAAAGAAGATAACAAAATAGCATAAAACTCAATGAATTCTATAATATTCTGAAAAGATACACAAACAAACCCTGAAAGCTCAATTTGAAGTCGTCACCCTTACAGGAATAACGAGTAATTATTATATTTTACTGAGTGTATATTATTTTGAGTGTTAAAAAAAAGTTAATGAACTTAATATTCTTTATTAAAATGCATAAAGATCGTTAAACTTTGAGATAAAATATTATATTATTATCTATGAGCCTATTGAATGTATGTGAACAGTAACTTATTCACTATTCATAGGTGAATTTTAACCAATTTTTGCATAGTAGTAATTAACTCACAAACTAAATAACTCTAGGTAATCTAAAAAATTAGGTGAATCGGGAGTTTGAAAAAAAAAAACTTTTTTCATTATTTTAACATTTCAAAATATAAAGAATCTAGATATAAACAAATTAGGATTACTTAACGCAAAAATTCATGTCTAAAGCATCTAAATTTACTTAGAACTTGCCCTACACCCTAAAATTTAAAATAAAAGAATAATGGAACTCCGGACTAATAAAGATTTAAGTAGTTACCATGAATGACAGTAGGATCTGTCACTTTTCCTCTTTTTTGAAATAATCTCCCGAACAAGACAGTAGCAATGATTCTGAGGTAGTACTGTACATCGAAAAAGAACAGGATAATTATAGTCGAAAGAGAAAACAAACAGACCATTTTAAAGTGCTTCAACTCCAAGTGTGTAGACAACCATCAACTCGCGGACTCTGACTGAATTACCGGCGCCACCTGTTGGACAGCCAGTGGTGGGGATAAGAAATTCAATGCGTTATTCAATGTCACAGCAAAAATGCAGTCTTTGACATCACTGAACGCTTATTGAGCTAATTAGCAATTTCTAAATGAGGAAAAGAGCAGTATAGAGTTTGGGATCGAGAATTTTGTAATATTTGTTTTTCCACGGAAAAAAAATTCAAACAATTTCAAAATATTAATAAAAAATACTAAGGGATCTGTCAAAATTATAGAACTCAAGTTTCAACTTAATTTTAGTGATCTTAGGAGAGTTAGCTATAGAAGTTATTTCACAACAAAAGATTTGAAGTAGTTTTCAACAAATTTATCTACTCCATTAGAAAAAAAAAAAAGTGTGCTTGCAAGCCAACAATGCTAAATTGTAATTCTAAATCGGTCTCAAATACGATATCAGGTATTGTGATTTTTTTTTACATAATGTTCCAGATTAAGTGATGTTATTCTCGTCAAGTTTTCGACCCTCCTGAACTTAGTTTCCCAGTTCAAAAACTACAATTTTTTTGGTAACTCTTTTTCATTTTGTTCACGAAGTAGTGACCTTTTGACCCTCTTTTATATGTATAAAAAAAACAGAATTTTCCAATTTTTTTTTTTTTTTTTTTTGTCTTTTGAAACGAAATAGTATCAGAAATAAAGCTTATTAAAGTTTGGTGTTTTATACGAATCTTTAAATTTTTTATCAATTTCTCTTGTTTAAATTTATAAAATTTAAGATTACATCATCACAAAGCAAAGTACATTTTAACTAAATTAACATTTTAGAAAGGTTTTGGGAAGTGGGGCTTTTGACGGAGGGGGAGGGGAGAGGTGGAATATTTGAAATTGCTAAACTGCGAACACTTGCTTCTGTTGAACCTGTTTTAAACAAGTTCATAAGGGGTGATCAAAATCGGGCGTTCTTGGAGCCCCCACCACCTTTAAATCGGATTCATTCACTACACGATTAAATCAATTTCTGAATAAAATGAAGATATGTTGATTAATATATTGTTAATAAATGGCAGATTGCAATCATTTGTAGAAGCCATTTGTGAATCAGCCTCACTAATATGGAGGAAGGAGATGATAAGGAAGAAGGAAGAAAGAGAGTTGAGGAGAGAACCCGGTGTCCCTCAATTCCTTTGTCTTAGTTCAATTCCCCTCCCCCTCCCATTGTTTTGTATAGGGGCATCTTATTATCATCACCTTAGTATCACTCATTGTAGCTACAGTTGTCCTTGAATCCTCAGCAATCATACGTCCAGATAATCTTGAACTAGGGAAGGAATGTTTTCATTCGTTCAATACGGCTTATGTGTAAGTTTTCCAGAATTTATGAAAACGCTCTGCAGCTCCACCACTAAATCCCTTTTCCATAAATGCAAAAAAAAAAAAAACCTTGATCTTTTTTTTTTTTTTTTGTATAATGAGCAACAATTTGGTTGCTCACCATGTTATTTTATTTTTTATCTATTTGTTTATTAAAATTCTGTTTTAAAAAATCTGTTATCTTAGCCGCAAAGTGTTAATCAATTAACTCCGCTTTTTGAAAAAATCTTTTATTTAAATGTAAACGTATTTGGTACAGTTTATATCAAACAATAAATGTATAGTATGTGAACTTTCTCAAACAATAAATGTGACTTCATTAAGTGACAAAAGTTTTTGGTCACTGAATGAAAAATATGTAATTTCAGCGGCTATTTTGATAAACTTCCAACTCTACAGGATAAATCGTTTCAATGATGCAGCTCAAATAATTTTTGGGATTTGTCTTTCGATAGGCCACACTTTTATACCCCAAAGTGCACCCACTAACTCGAATAGAGGAGGATGCCAGATTTCTTATGTTCCCAGCAAGGAGCAAAATTCTTCTCACTGCCGCAGTTAAGTTAAAACATGTACCTGAGTATAATTCCTTAAAAAAAACTTTTAAAAAACAAGCTAATTATATATGAGTTTGTTTTGGCAGCTTTAAAAGTAATTTACACTATATTTTGAAGTCTTTCTTATTTAAGTTACTTAATTTTAATTGGCGTTTAGCGTTAGATTATATATGGTATAGCGACTTTGAAGTGCCAGCTAAGTTGTAGTTATTATTTTAGTATTTTTCAAACTCTTTTGTATCAAAATAATTATATTTACCCAACTAATATATATTGGAGTATGACTGTGAACAGCAGTAATATACAACTTCTAACGGTATTTATAATTATTTTTATACACTATATTATTTGTACTTATATATTATATTAAGGGCATAAAATAACTGTATAGTTCTTGTAAGAAATCGGACCAGAGGAGGGTATTAACATAAAATACATATATTCTTTTTAGTTGTCCATCAGACAAGAGATACAATTCATATTTAGATAAAGTATAGTAATAGTATATAACGTTGAGATTCTTATAAGGGCTTAATTATCGATGCTTTATTCAGTCGAGTTTTTCAGACATATTTATACTACATATTTAGAATTTAAGCAACCATGTTATTTTACCAGATGAATGTCAGTCCAATTAAACTGTGTGGAGGAGTATTTCAGAGGAAGCTATAAAAAGACTTTTTACATAGTTAGCTACAATGTAATCAGGAAAAAAAAAATAATAATTTAAAAATTACATAAACAAGCAATTAACTTCAAATGAAATAATATAATCTATATTTGAACTAAGCCATGAGAAACTTTCAGAACCAATGAAATAAGTTAGTGGACAGATCCAGAAGTCATTTGGTTTTAGCAACACTAATTCTTTGGCTCTGGAAGGGACATCGTTAAAAATAAATGACAGACAGTCGAATTTTCTAAGATTGTCAATAAAATATTGTTTTTTTGAATTGCATTTGTATAAACCTGCCTTAATGGAGTGGTCAATAAGCGAGCGTCAAATTTAAGATCACAATGAAGGATCTAGACAGTCCGTGGCGGGGGGGGGGGGGTGTTAATTCACCATAGTTACTATATCACGAATAATAAATTTCTTTCAAGGTTTGATATCATTCTTGCATAAATTCAAAGAATTTATGCTTTGAAATTTTTAATATCTTTTGATTAAGAAAAAAAAATTTTTCTAACTAGGAGGAATTTAACAACCCCCCTCCCATCAAAAGAAGTTTTTTTTTCAATTCATAGTCGTTAAAAAGAAAACATATTAAACCCTAAATATTCACCATGACATGTGATATATCCTCCAAGTAATGGATTGGAAGATTAGAGAAGCCCTCAGTCATGGTGACTGGCAAAATCCTTGAAGTGTGACATGTAATTCCATCGTTACTTGGGGCATCGACCGAAATCATGCTAAGACTTTTCTTTTTAGCAGATTTCCCATAGAGGGAACCATTACCGTTCACGTTTGTACCATTACGTTTTTCTTTTCTTCTTCAAACAGTATCCATTAGATCAACTTCGATAAATTAAAGTAATAATCAAAGGTAAGTAGTATAGGTCTCGCTTCTCCGATTTTTTAATGATATGGCTGAACAATAGCCATCCCAAGGCTTGTAGCTCTGCTCTAACTTTATGGAGGACAGACAGTAGGGTAACAATATTTCTATTCCAGAATGTAGTATCTGTTTTAGACAAATCTACATGTTCAAGTAAGCAACCTCTTAAGACAATGGAAACAACAGGTTGTCACTAACAGGCATACAGTTGCGAGCTAACTACGGATATGAAGTCAGTTCAAAGAGTATTTGACGAAATCTTTGACTTACAAGTAAAATATGAGTTTGTGAACGTACAGGCCGTTGTTTTGTGTATTAATGTTGCCTTCTATCAATTATTTTAAATTGAAAAAAAATTCTAGTTTGCAGGTGAATTTAGTTTAGTACAACGGAACTTGACACAAATTGGTTTTTAACAGACTGATAATTTTTTTTTTTTTTTTTTCAACGATAGCGAAATTGAAAAATTAGGAGTTTGTCCGAACCCTTATCTTTAATTTAACGATCTAGAAGGTACATTTAGTGAAATTTAGCATGTTGCTTTTAAATTCAAATAAAAAGAGTGAGTTGTACCTACCGGAGGCCTGGTTTTTGTGTGCACTTGTGTGTGTATATATATAGTGAATATATTCAGACTCCTACAGCCTGTCTTCTCTTTTTTCGACGTGCATCGTGTCACAGCCATCAATATAAGATGAACTGAAAATCTCCGACGCAGCTGACAAGTCGTCATGTTGGAATTTAGTTTACTGTGCTATCCCAGAAGGAATAGTGTCCGGTATAAACACAGCGGTTAAGTAACATTCTACTTCACCTTCGTGAGAATCCTATAAAATAGGTTCTCCCCAGATGCCTTCCCTGAGAAAGAGGGAAATGGCGGAGATCGGAGACTAGCAAGATGCTTGTCTAGTTTTCCAAATGAAATTGGTTAGGTGGACTTCAGAACTGAGTCAGAGATTTTGGCAGAGGGCTAAAGGCTAGGTCACCCAGCTGAAAAACCTCTATGTCTGTCACTAATTTTTAGTGCAAGGGAACAGAATAAAAAATCCTGAAAAAATAGATTTTTTATTCTGTTCCCTTGCACTAAAAATTAGTAAAATTTACGTGGGATTCAATACCACAAAAAAATAATATTTATAAAACTCTATGTCTATCTTCTAACTGTTTCATGAAGCTCCTGAAAAGAATCCCTTAGTATTTTCCCTTGTTTGAAACCAACGATCCAAATTGTATGTTTAGTGATGCTTCATGACATTCGGAATCGATATTTCTGCAAGTACAAGTCTCGTGAAGCGAAGGACAGCTATATTACTACATATTTAAAGAAGTACAGCTGTGGTAGTCAGGACTCAAATAGATGGTATAAACCTTCTGAATATTCTACTTTACAGTACTTTATCTCAATGAAGAATCACTTTAAAGTACAATTGGATACGAAGGTTCTCCACCTTCTGACCTTTAATCCACGCAGTAGTCAGAATCCTTAGATTCCTTCCTAATCAAGCAAATCACATTTTTGCAAAGGAATTAAAAGAGCTGGAACTATGCTGTGTATATCACATTGTTATCTGAGTTTCCTAATTCCCTTTTCTCCAACTTGTCCGATCGATTAACATCCTGATCCTGGGTGAAGTGCTTACGTAAATCTGTATGATGCTCAAGTAGATCGGGCCAGACAGGGGAGACTCCCTTCACTCCTCACTGATGAAGGGTGAGAATTTCCTTAAAAATTTGACTCATTGTAATTTTTTAAAAAGTTATTTAACTATATATATNCTTTCTATTGGAGCACTCTCCAAATTATTCTGTTGTCCCTTTTCTTTTGAATGAGATTTTTCTTTAAGCTTTTTACTTCCACCTAGTACAGATTGTTTGCTGTTTTCACGTATATATATAAAGCATTTCTTTGTTATTCAGAAAATCAAAAATTAGGAGTAGATCCAAATCAAATTTTTTTTAGATTTCCGACCTTCATTAGAGAGGAGTGAAGAGAAACTGGCCTAATCTACTTGAGCATCATATAGATTTATGTAAATACTTCACCCTGATGATCAGGATGTTAATCGATCAGACAAGTTGGAGAAAAGGGAATTAGGAAACTCAGATGACAATATGATATACACAGCATAGAGCACTTTTAATTCCTTTGCAAAAATGTGCTTTGGTTGATTAGGAAGGAATCTTAAATAAGTCATTTACTCTTATTTCTGTCCATCTTTAATGCAGACTGAGACTTAGGAAATCTGATTAATACGTGCTTCATAGTATTACTTTTTTCTCTCCCCCTCTCTCTCTCTCTCTCTCTCTCTCTCTCTCTCTCTCGAAAAAAAGATTGAGGCCATTTATAATTTCGGCTCACACAGAGGGAGGCAACAGTGTGTAGTGAGAGCCATATGTCAGTTATAGGGCATTCTGGTGGAATTTCAGACTNAAAAGCCATTCAGACTAATAAAAAAAACCGACATAGTCATATAACACATTTTTTACCAACCTTTATTGAAGTCAGTAAAAATTATCCCATTGATTGAGTGAAGAAATATTATTATATAAACAAAGAATGATATTAACACCTAGAGATATTTTTAATAGCTTTATATAAAATGTTTAGGATCTTTTGCTGAGAAAATAACCAAATTTTTCAGAATAAACATAGGGTCAGGGTTTTGACAGCAGTGTAAAAAAAAAAGACATAAAATTAATTAATAGGTATTATTACCTATTTAATTAATTTTATAGGTATTAATTTACTAATTGATGTCAACATTTATGCATACAATTTAAAGCTGAAATCAAACACCAAATTTAAAATAACACTAGTTAATAAAATAAATGAATGGAACTATAAATATAAGAATAAAGTGAAAGAACAGTAAAATTAAGTGATATTTTATACATATATTTAAGATATAATTAAGAAAAGGGGAAGATTGTTTTAACTTTATACAGAAATAATTAAAACTATGTAAAATATAATATGGATTATATTATTATATAATATTATATGGATTATATATTATGTATAATATAAATAACAGCCAAAATGTTGGAATCAATTAGTAAATTATTACCCATTTTTTTTGTGCATTTTTATTTATACCATGGCTAAAACCTTGAACATGTTTGTAAATGACTTCTGATGGCCAACTAATATAAAACAAATAAACCATAAAATAAAATAGTGAATAAAAACATACAAATACAAAAAAGTATTTATTTACAATTAAACACTTAGAAGATAAAAACAACTTATATACAAAATAATCACAGATCAGAACATTTATATTTTAAAATATATTTTCTTATAATTTCAATGAGATAATTGGTTGGTAAACTTTAATAAATAATTATTTTTCCTAAGTTTAAAAAATATTCAATGATCAACTTCATTACGTATCTAAAACAAATATTTGCTTTAGGACAATTCATGAAAAGATGAAATTATAAATAAAATTACTTCAAATAATATATAAAAATTTTCTAACATCAAGGAATATGATTTCCTTTATGTGATGGAATAAAAAGTAGTTTTATTTCCTGAACATAACAATTGGACTTGGAGATGTAGATTAAAGGACTCCATAAATATGAATATAAATTTTTTAGAATAAAAATCTTTAAACTCTATTAAAATCAAGGAATAAAACATTTTTTCTAGAGCTTGATTTGAATAGATTATCAATAAAAAAATTAATAAAAATTATTGTCATTTAATAATAATGGCTAAAATGCCACGTCATGTATAGACTTAATGGGTATTTTGGGAAGGTTCTTAAAATAGAAAAAAAAAAAACAGTGGATCTATGTTTTACAGTAGTTTCAATTAGGATAAAGAGAATGGATATAGAACCACTTTAAAAGTGACTTACTTTAGATACTCCCACTGCCATTTTAACAGATACCGAGAGAAAACATGCTAGAATACTGAAAATTGATAAGCTAATTATTACCTACCATGAGACAGTTTCCAAAGATAGTGGGTATTGAGTTTGAAACCATAAGTGAACAAATCTCTTTTAGGGTTTTAGCTTAAAAGTTCCTGCCAAGAAAATATAGATAATTCTGAGAAATCTCACTATCTTAAGAGAACAATTTTATTTGTTTTGGCTGAATACTGGATAAGAATACATTGTAATCCACTCAAGATAGAGGTACCTAATGTGCAGATTATTTTTATGGATGGGAGGGGGGAGGGGATGAAATTCACAGATCTTTAGAATATAAGAGTTTAAAGGAACCTCCAACCTTTGTGAACCCAAACATATGTTATGCTGAGTCTAAAAGCCAACTCCTTGGCCAGTTTCTCAGCTACATGAAACCCTTAATTTAAACCTTTAAAACATTTATAATTAGAATTAGTTGTGATTATTGCAACAGTGAGAGTCCATAAACTAAGAAAGTCCATATGATTATAACATTCTTAAAGAATAATATAATCATGGTTACCAGGATGACATGATGATCTGTTTTTAAAAAAAATCTAGGTTTGTTTTTACCATTCTGTTAATAAAACTGCACTTGTTCCTTTTTTACTATTTTCAACTTTATCAAATTTAACTTTCTCTTCACCTTTCAGATTAAGCTTTTTCTGTTTTTGTTTCTTACTTTTAGGGCTTTCTATTGGAGCACTCTCCAAATTATTCTGTTGTCCCTTTTCTTTTGAATGAGATTTTTCTTTAAGCTTTTTACTTCCACCTAGTACAGATTGTTTGCTGTTTTCACGTTTCCCTGTTTGCTGGGGTTGACTTTTCTTTATTTTTTTATTTCCAAATGAACTATTATGGTTCATTTTCTTCGCCTCTTCAAAATTATGCTTTTTTCCCTGCCTTTTCTTTTTTAAACTGTTTTGGAGAACATTTGGTTCATTTTTCTTCTGCCCTGCTGCTTGAATTTCCTTTTCATTTTGGTCTGAAGAAATTTCTCTATCTTCTCCTTTTCTACCTCTTCCTCCTCTCTTTTTCTGTTTTTTACGCATTGGAACTCCAGGTGGTTCTAATGAGTCACTGTTATTTCGTTTTCTTATATGTTTAACATTTTTATTGAGGCCTTTTTGTTTACTATTTACATCAGAATTATCCTCACCACTTACTTCATTATCATCATTAGAGGAATTCTCTTCATGTCCTAAAATAAAAATAAGATGGTTAAGTATTTCACAGTATGAAAAGTCTTACTTACTAAACAGGGGTTTCCCCCCCAGGCTTTGTAATCAAATTAATGAGGATCATTATTGTCTCAAATAGAATAACAGTGGATTTTTTGGGTCACAAAACTATAGGTAACATTTCCAAAATCAATAAAAAGTTACTATTATTTAGAAAGTTAACTAAATAAGTTTTAAATAAAGTAATGTAACTAATAATCATGTATATCATAGTAAACCAATAGTTAAGTTTTGGTTATGGAAGAGGAGATTCTGGACTTCAGGTTAGAGTGTGCTTTATTAAAACAGAGAAGTAACAAGGCTCTAGGCCTTGATAAAATACAGCCTGATCTCTTGAAATAAGGCGAAGAAGCCCTAAAGAAACCATTGCATATGATTATGTCAATTTGTTAAAAAAATAAAAATGCCAAAAAAATCAACTAATCTACCCATTGCACTAGAATGGGGATTAATTGGAGTGTATAAGATACAAAGGAATTGCTCTTTTGTCACATGATTGTTTGTAAAGAGCTACTAAACATACTGTTGGCAAGGCTTACTCCCTATGCAGAAACAGAGTTAAGCCCTTACCAAGCAGGGTTCAGAAGAAATCACTAACAATAAATACTTTAAGTCAGCATAGGACAGTCTGGAAAGACTAACACTGCACCAGGCCCTGGAAGAATTGTACATTCCAAGAATGCTTATTAGTCTTGTAAAAATGGAGATATATAGGGAAGATTGGTAATGTATTTAGTGAAAATTGGCTCAGATGTCTTTGAGAAGTTTGGGGCCAACTGTGGTGAGAGGGAAGACATTTACCTTGGCTTGTTTTCTTTTTAACTTTGCAAGAGAGAAGGCAATGAGGGACTTGGTTATACAAACGAAACACACCCTGTTTGATAAATTTGTCCAACTTATTAGATATACGGAAGACAATGACACTGACATAAGATCCAAGAGGGTTCTGAAGGAAGCATAAACATAAGTAGGAAGATAAAAGTATAGGAAAATTAGAGAAGAAAACATGTAAAACAGTTCTTAGATTATCTAATTTAAAAATGGTTTAGAACCCAATAGATTTCTGCAAGGAAATCCTAAGAAAGATCACCACAGGTGCTATTTAGGTTTGGTCAAGCACTTCAGGAGCTGTTTATTGACCAAGAGAACAAAGGCGAACTTGAAGACCCTGGAGCACCTAGTCTTTACAGTTCTGAGGTTTGGGCAAGTACAAAAAAGGATCGCAGCAATAAAAAGAAATGTAAGAATATATGGATTAGTATATAGACTGTATATGGAAAGGGAGATAACTAGAGGCACTGCAGAAACCAGGGGCTGGTAGCTTTACACAACAATGAGGATGCCGTGAAGAGAAAAAAAAAAATTAGCTGACAACAGTGGGCTGACCACATTGCAAGGGCTCAGACAAGATTCCCATTAAATCGCTGAATGGAGAACTCCATGGCATTAAACAAGTTGTAAGGCCAAGAGTGAACTGGCTAGACAGCATGACTGCAAACTCGGGGAAGCAACTTTCATCAACTAGCCTGAACCAGTGACATTTTTATAGAATCATATAAGAAGAAGAAGAACATAAGGACAATTATTATTTTTAATTAAAAATAAATTAATTCTACAAACCATTTATTTGATCTTCATTTCCATCTTCTTCTTCATTTTCACTTTGATTTTTTTTAATAGCATTTGATAACTTCTTAAGTTTAGCAACGAAGAATCCATCCATATTATGGGTATGAGGATAAAATCTTTTAGTAAGATTCATAGATGGATGAAATCTAAATCAAAAGACAACAAATATAAGACAAATAAATTCAATTGTATTTTAAACCATTAGGGGAAACAAAAAGGACTTTCACCTGTGCTGTCTGAAGTGAGTAAAACCATTTTCTCCGAAATCCAAACCAGTATCTACAAGTTTTACGTCACGCTTTCTTAAGGCATATTGAATAACACATTCATTTTCTTCCGGCTAAGAAAAAAAAAAAATGTAATCAACAATATAAAACATAGATTCTTAAAATAAGAAAATTAGAATAATAAAATTGAGAAGCTGAATACATTGCTCAAAAAAAAAAAAAAAAAAAAAAAATTAACTAAAATTTACTCAGGAATCTGGTTAAAATAATAATAATTGGTAAATCTAGTACATGCTACACCCAATTGTTTTACAAAGGTCAATTGATATCTTCTCTTCTTCTTTGTGGATGTGATGTGTTTTAAAAAATTTATTGATTCTCTTATAATTGCATTATTTTTTTGTTTGGCGTGTTTAATTTAAATATCAAAATTGGTTAGCTTTTTCAAGTATTGGATATTTAAATAAAAATAGTTGTTTGAGTTCACTTAGGAAAATATATTGAGAGATTAATTTCATTCTTAATTAATATTAAAATTTAGAGTTAGTTGGGGGGGGGGGCACTATGAGATCCATTTAGTGCTTTTAATACTGGTACAGCGGGTTAAAATCCTACTCTGGGCAAGCTTTTATTAAAAAAATGAAAGCTTGCCCTGAGCCATGAATGTTTAGAATGGGATGGCAACCTGTCGACAGCCAGATAGCCCCTCCCTACATGAACTTAAGTGGTTGAAAGGGAGGCTAACACTTGAAAAAACAAAAAATAATAATAATCTGAGGCATTCATCATTTAGTAAATTTAAGGTGTCAATAATTTTTTTTGTATCATTTTTAATTAGGACCAGTTTTGGTGAAGGTAGCTAAGTATCACCAGGTCAGAATATCCATAAATGAAGGGAGAGCTCCAAGTTTATGGATATTCCAGGCAGAGGTGGCTGAAACTGGTCATAATTCAAAATTACACAGATAGAAATCTTTTTATTCTGCATTAATAACCTTTATTCTACACTTGGTACTAGAATTGGAATCAAAGATATCAAAAGCTTGAACACTTGAATGTTGATGATGTAAAATAATAAGAACAGGAACTTAATTGATCAGACTTATGAGTGTTTCAAGATAAAAACTTAGCATTTTGAAATTTACAATTAAGTATATGCTATTCAAAGCACTGCTCCCAAACAAAGCTAGAAAGGAAAAGTATATACATAATTTATGAGCTAATGTGAATTACCCATAAAGCATTGCACTTCTTTTTTTGTATCCCACTTAAGGATAAATAAAAATAAAGCGAATATAAATTATGTTTTCATTTCAATTTATAATTATTTTTACTTGATTGATAACTGTTGTTATATAATAACTCATCATGAAAATACAAAAATGCATAATGCAGATTAGCATGTTAATATTAAAAAGAAAATCTTTGATATTCAATCACCTTCTTCCTTTTCCAAGCACATTAATAATTATATGCAATACATAATTGTTTAAAGTCTATTCCTGCAAAGAAAAATTAATTTTTTAGTTGAAGTTTAACTTTTTAGACAGCTTACCAATACTGAGCAGGTTGAATAAACAAGATAGCCACCAGTAGGAGAACGATGGTTCAGACAATCAATAGCAGAGAGAATAAGCTGCTCTTGGAGAGTTCTACATCGCTGAATGTCAATTTCATCCTTGGTTGTTTTAACACTAGGATCTTTAGATATCACTCCAGTACCAGAGCAAGGAGCATCAAGTATTACTCTGTCGAAACCACTCAGCACCTAGGTCAATAACCAACAATGTTATTTAAATAACTTTAACACACACAAATATAAATTATTGCACACACACACACACTCTTATCAGTCGCGGAAGGTTGCTCAGAATAAGTATATAGAGCATCGGGATAAATCCAAAGGGCAACAAGACAAATTTCTTACACAACCTCTTCCCAAGTATGGCGACATAGCGTGGAAAACTAATGAGAATTTGAAATGTCAAGTGAAGGTAGGTTGACCATTGTGAAGTATGAAAGGTATTTAAAGTTAAAATATTTCAGCAGCTAGAATAGGTGGAATTTGATCCTTGAGACCTACCCTAATTATTCTTGGTTATCAGTTATTTTTTTGTATTTTTTCCCCATTGTTTAATTCACCTAATAACTGTTTTTGGGTGTTTGAGCACGTGTGTATAAAAATGTTTATAACATGTTTATGAAATGTTTATCATTATTTATATAACTTGTATAGTTGATAAAAATATTATAATTAATAAAATATTGACATTTAAATTGATAATCCTTGTAATTATTATTTGCAATTACTTTTTTTTTAAAGTTTAAGCCTTGGTGGGACTCGAACCCACTTTTTCTAATCACTAGCCAGATCTGCCATCTTCCGGGCTATCATGAAGGCGAGAGAGGACGTCCTATCACCTGAATACCATATTCAATGATGACTGGGATGAATGATGATAGCCCAGGGATCCAGGTGACAGGACGTCTCCTCATGCCTTCATGATAGACATGAAGATGGCTAACAATGTAAGATGAAACTGTGGCAATATATAAAAAAATGCATTTTTTTTTTTAAATTTTTTATTTTTTGGATGCAAAAAATTCATAAAATATTTCCCAGTAGAGTGCAGGGAATTTAATGAGTTATCTGGCTGATCTCGGTACTGTAAATAGTAGCATGCCAGCCCGGCAAGCAGGATATCAGGGTTCGAGTCCTGGCTGAGACAGTAAGATTTTTTTATTCTATTACCTTGCATTTTTAATCCCACAATAATAATCCCATAAAATTATGGGATTATTATTGTGGGATTAAATACCACAACAAATACAATATTTAATTAATTAATTAATATTAACTACAGATTATATTTATTTATTCTAATGAAAAAAGAATTAATGAAGTATTTTTTATATCTTGAAGTTTGCCAAAGTGGACTGGTATGGCCTTGAAAGAGTTATGAAGAAAAGCCACATATTATCAGTAATAAATTATTATTTAAACAATACAAATTGAAGGTAGGAATCAAATACTTAAATGTTTATTCAAATCTTTCAACTATTATTATTTTAATAACAAATGAGTGATTTCATGAATACATATACATACAATATAGTAAATAACATATTAATGCACAAACCTGTTTAAACTTTCTCCCATCATAGCAGCAGACAACAGAATTGATAATTCCGAGTCTGTGAAAGTTACCAACAATAGCTCTACATCTGTCTTTATTCGAATCATTAGCAATGAGAATACCAGTGTTTTTCATAACAGCAGCTATAAAGAAATATACAACAATTTTATTTAATAAAAATAAAGGAATTGAAAAATACATGATTTTATCTCTATAATGATTCAAAGGAGGAAAACAGTTTTAGATTTTTTGGAAATATTTCATATTTATTATTTTCTAAGTAATAATTTTCTATTATAGTGGGATTCAAACAAATGTATCCTTGTAACTATTTAGGTTCTCTATGAATTAAGCTCAGCAAGAGTGAGCACTAAAAAAACAACTTGTGTTTGAAACTTCATTAAACTATTAATTAGTCTCGAAACATAATTTTTAATGAAAATATATGAACTCACAAAGCTCAATTCTTAGAGAACCAAGATAGTAATGAGTAGGCATTCATTTTAATCCTCCTAAGCATAAAATTATTTCTAATTAATTCTAAGCTGACTGTAGAGATATAAGATTGAAGAGGTAGTGAGGTACGGTCAACAGAACTTTAACTAACTCTTTGATAGAAATTATTTAGGTTAGCGATTGAGTATAAACTTGATGGTATATCTAAAATATATCTTTCAAATAAGTTTTAGGTTTTATCCTTGTTACATTCTACTAGACTATAGATTATTCTACAGTCTACAAAAGAATAACATCTGAAAAATATTGGTAAGAATTTTAAATATAACATAGCAACTATGAAATTAATTGTAATTATTAATATAACTATGTTGCTATGTTTAATAGCTTTATGATTAATAACTACATAACTATCAAAAGAAGCGTACATGTTCAGGAAGGAAAATTATTCACTGAAGAGTATAAAACAGATGCCATTTCAAATGTAGGTACCTGTTAAAGCATGATGCAAAACCAGTTTACATGAAACCTCAAGCAAATCCCTATGAGATTAAGGTTTAGTTGAAGATGAAATTAAGAGGTTAGAAAAGGACGGAAATTTTGAAAAGTTTCTGATTCAGAGTGGGGTACACTCCTTGTTGCTGTTATTAAACCAGATTATAACAGCAACAAGGAGTGTAAATATTGCTTTGTGTAGATTATAAAGTAACAGTAAACAAAAATATTATAAATAATCATACTCTATCCTAAATATTGAAGAGTTTTTTGTTTTTTTTTAAATAGGCAGAGGGAAGTTTTTTTCTGTGTTTGGCATCCAGAAAGCTTATCTACATATGCCTATGGATGATGAAAGTGCTAAACTTCAAACTGTTAGAACCCATTTAGGCCAATTTAAAGTTAAAGTGAAGCCTGTTAAATGGCAAAGTTTTATGGATAAAGAGTATTTGAAGTATCAAGGTCTGAAAGGTACAGCACTGTATGTTTCTTCAATGATATAGCAATAAAAGGCAACACTTTAGAATAGCTTTATAGAAGAATCCGAACTGTTCTTTGTCGGATTAGGTAACATAATTTACACTTAACTAAAGCCAAATTGTAAGTTCTTTGAAAAATCTACAGATTACTTAGGCCATACAATTGGTAGTAATGAATTACACAAGAACCCTGAAAAGACTAAAGCTATTACAGCAATTAACTGGCCGATTAATGTGGCTGAATTAAGACAATTTTTAAGTATGGCCAACTATTACAATAATTTCATACCCAAACTGGTAACAAAACTTTATCCACTAAAAAACCAGAACGTGATCAAGTCCTAATTCCATTTACTAACACTCTTCCTTTAGTTCTGGCGACAAATGCTTGCCTCATGGGGTTTCTGCAAATACTTTTACACAGAAAATCCTCTCGCAATAAGCCCCATAGCATATGTGTCTCGGACATTAACCAAGGCCAAATTTAATTACAGTCAACGGAATAAGGAAGCCACCGCAAATCATTGGGCACTTCTTAAATTCTTACAATACTGTTGTTGACCCTCCTAATTAATAATAAACCTCTTCAACAAATTCTCAAACCTGACAGGAAACTTTCTGATATAACTGCAAACCGCCTTCTTAGATATGCCCAAATCATATCAGCTTTAAAATATAAATTAAATATTATATTAAATTAATTATTATATATTAAATATATANCTGTCGCCCTCGCATTCTACATCCCGTACAGATCCCCTTAGCTAGCCAGGTGCCCCATGCATAAACAGTTCTTGGAATTTTAACCGACTTACCCCACTCCTCCCTCTGACTGTTGTTTCACTTTTCAGTTGTTCCTGCAGTTTCAATGTGAACAGACACTGCCCTGGGGAGATTTCTCCACCCAACTCCATTGGTACATATCATTTTGTAATATGTTTTATATTTTGTTTTTTCCTTTTTTGTACAGCTATTTCAATTTTTATACATTACTTTCATCTGTGTGTATTGTCTTTTTAGCCCTGATGATGGCTTACTAGTTAAGCCGAAACGTTGGCACAAATAATAAAAATATTACTCCAAATTGTGGTGTATATTTTTTCTTCCTGGCCGAAACCCCGACCATTCTCACACGACTTTAAAATATAAAATTGAGCATAGGCCAACTAAAGCCCATGCATATACTGACTTACTTTCCAGATCACCCTTAGAAACAGAAGAAGAAATTGACTGTTTACAGAACATGATATCTACTTATCCATTGCACAAGAAATTTTACCAGTGGCAAGTGAAGAAACATCTAAGGAAACACAATCAGATGAGGAATTTTTTGTTATTTGTATGTCTTTCAAGGAGGGAAAGTTTAAATGAAACTAAGTCCAGAAACCGTGAGTCAGAACTTATGCTCTAAAACAGGTGTATTTACCTAGGAAATAGAGTTATAATTCCAAGAACATTAGAATAAGAGGGTTCTAGGTGAAATCATTCAGGGCACATTGGAATCATAAAAATGAAAGCACTTGCATGCAGCTCATAGAAAGTATGGCAAAAAAAAAATGTTACAAATGCTGCCAAGTTCAAAATGAGGCCCCAAAAGATCCATTGGAAATTTCTTCAAGGCCATACATTGGAAATTTCTTCAAAGCCATGAGAATGAGTTTATATGGACTATGCAGGCCTATTTTTTGGATCTTTTGATAGTTGTGAATGCTAAAACAAAATGGCTTGAAGTCATACCTACATCTTCAATTTCATCCAAGGCTACAATAAAATGATTAAGAGACATATTTTCCTTTTTTGGTATGTCATATATCCTAGTCAGTGACTAAGGCACATTGGTGAAATTTAAGACATTTTTACAAAATAACAGGATTACTCACTAAATAATAGCTCCGGCAAACCCTGCGAGCAATGGGCAGGCAGAGCGTTATGTGCAAACCACTAAGAAGAAGATAAAAGTAACCAAAAATGACCTTGACAACCTAAATTTAAAACTAACAAGAATTGCAAATGGATTTTCGGAAAGAATAGTCATCGGCTGGGTCTCCTCCACTACCTCGTAATCGTTGATGGCATGGAATATTGCCACCACATAAATACGAAGCTTCAAAAGAAATGTTTAAGGGCGACTGCCATTTCAAGTTTACTAAATGTATGTTTTGATCAAGACTCAGAAGACAACCCATTATTGACCATGGGTAGGAGCAGCAAAGGTTGTGGTGAGGAGTCAATAAGGGAAGAGCAAAACCGAAAAAAACCAGTATATGAACAAAAGAGGAATGGTTAAACACGTGAGAAGAAAGACCGAGGGACATCTAATATGGGGGAAGGAAGAAGAAAACAGTTTCGGAAACGGAACTTCAGATATATAAAGATACAAGAGAATCACTGAAAGGGACAAAATGAATAGGGGGTGGGGGGGGGGGGGATTGTTAGATCTATGATGTCATGAAATGGATCATAACCTTTATATTTATTATTAATTTGTTTAGACAAATAAAAATTCAATTATTTGTTTACGCTCAAGCAGTGTTTATTGTGTTCTAGTGAAACACCTTTTACTCCTCTATATTGGGACAAGAGAAGGTTTACAATCATAAGCCTAAAGAACAAGTTTATTATGTAAGACTTTTACCAGTAACCTGATCTGTCATCATGGTTTATTGAAATATTTGATGCAAGAATAAATCTAAATTCATTTGAAAATAAAACCATCTAAGTACAACGATTCTGGAAAGGAAAGGAAAGTTTTGGTAAGTGGGAGATTAGCCAAGCTAGGGAATTTGAGTAGAGTTTAAAATTTTATTAAATATTTATATTGCTGTTGTTTCACAAAAAACATAATTATATATTAAAAGCCCATCTATTAACAAGAAAGATTCCACAGCATCATGGTAAATGAATATTTGTATTTGAACTTTCCATGTCATCTAAACCAAAATCCTACCATTTGGATTTTTTAAATAAAGAAGACACAGAATATTTCATGTGTAACTTTGAAGTACATTATGCAATTGGATTTGTTTAGTTCTGCCATTATTTTTTATTGTGTGTTATAATTATTTACAACTTTTGTCTGTTGTACCTTTTGTGTATAATTTAATTATTGTATGTTTATGTAATATTAGCTTCTCAGATATTTTATTTTTATTAATTGGTCATATTGTCAAAATATTTATTTTATATACTTTTAACCAATGTTGAAGTTTCATTTTATGCAAGTCAAATATGCCCCTCAAAGGCTATAAATGAAATTTATTTATTTAAATGAAGTTTCTAAAATAGAGAAAAAAAAAACACTCATGAAGAAAAGTGATTAGCATACATCACCAGTAATCAAGACAGACTGTTTTGTTTCACCGTAGAAGAAACCTTTTCTAGAAAAAAATATAAAAACAATAAATAAAAAAAATACAAACAAAACTCACCAATATGTGAGGCTTTCCCGCCAGGAGCTGCACACAAGTCTAATATTTTTTCATTCTCTTTCGGGGCAAGTGCCATTACAGGTAACATACTAGAGGCTCCCTAAAAAGGTAACAAATAATTACTTCACAGATCAAAAAATTTACTTAATCCAATATTAATCCATTACTGCGGAAATTGCTAAAATGATGTATAATGGGAGAAAAAATTTCCTGTTTTAAATAAACAGTGGGAGGACTCTATTTTTATTTTTTTTAATCATCATATTTATTAATTACAGTCTGTTAAAACTAAAGCTTTGTTTCTTTTATTTCATTTTAAGAAAAATTAACAAATAGTGAAGTTACACATGAGCAGATAAAGATTCCAGTGATACCATTTTCAAATTAAATAGAGTCTATGTTCCCAGGAGGTCGTAAGGCCATCTTCCTTTGAGTCGTCGAGAAGGGTTGTAGAGATTACAGTTGGAGGAGAGGATCTGGGCTAATGGGTTAGGGTAGTATAGCAGTTGACTGTGGAAAAGGAAGAAGTGGTAGGATATAAGGTCTTGGACTGAAGGAATGTTGAAATCATGGTAAAGAAAAGAGTTGGATATATAATAGGGAGTATCTGGCATTTTTGATAATATAAGGAAATAGATTGAAAGGATTGGATTCTTTGGATGTTGGAAGGCTTAGTAGCACCCAATTACCATTAGTAATGGAAGTAATTGCAACAAACCTTAGTTAAAGTACTTCTCAAGCTACATAAAATTAGTGTACATTTTAGTATGACAACAACTAGAAAACAGAGAAAATTTTAAGGATTACTCTATTGAACTAACTGTAATTTTGACTTATTAAGAAACAATCCACTCTTCTACAGGACTAAAGCCACTTGAAATACTAAACAGAAATTTAAGCTAAACGGATTAAAAGATAGTTTGTAAGCTAATTTTTAAAATTTATTTAACAGGCAACTTTTTTAAGATTATAATTTTCTCTGATTGAAACATTTAAAATGCACAATTATTGAAAATTAGTGGTTTTTTTTTTTGGTTTTTTTTTTATGAGGCAATAAGCTATCTCTGTCTCTAAAAATAGATAATATAAATCTTAAAATTAAAAATTGCATTATTACATGTTTTTTTCAAGTAATTTTTCTTTTTAATTTAAACAATAAGTAAAGTGTCATTTTAATTAACAATAAGTTTTCAATTAAGGTTGTAAAAATAGAGCTATTAAGTATGTAGTGATATTCTGAAGTCTAACTATTTCAATTTTTACATTTTTAGCATTGGAATGAATCTGCACTAATCATGGGCAAATTTCTAATACACTTCATGTTGCATATGCAATTATGTAGATAATAGAATTTTCCAAAGTGTTTTATTAACTTGTTTATCCTAGCTCATTTTTCTTATAATACTTTTCTTATTATTTTTACCCAGGCAAAATAAATTATTTTATTTAGTAGTAAGAGACTTAATAATTAATCATCACTAATTGTCAGATAAGTCAGAATGGTTGTTATGAAAAAATCACAAACCAACACAAAGCTAATATTCTATATTTTATAAATGAATTTCCATGACATACATTTTTTTTAAATAAAAAGTTCCAGGCTTTTTTAAGATGACACTGAAAGATTAAAATATCAACTAATTATAGAATGAAGTTCCTCCTAAGAATGTTTAAATTCTTTGGGTCTAAACCTTAAGACCAAATAAAATATTCTTCTTCAGGTATAAATTTATTTATTTATAATTATCTCAGGGATAAATAATTATTCAGGTGTTAAGAGGTTCTTAGTTAAGAAAGTTATTATTAAACAGAAGCCAGCCATAAAATTAAAACATATTATTAAATGTATTACCTGAATAATATAATGCCCAGCTAGATATTCAGGGGTAGCTCCAATGGGTACAGGAGCGTTGTAGATTACCAAACCAACTTTGGTCCACTTGCCAATGGGATCTAAATTGACACCTCGGCCAATAAGAGACTGGAAAATACAACAAGATATAACAACAATAAAAAAAATATTAAAGCACATTAAAATAATAAAAAAAACAAGAATCCATATACTTTATAAATATATTACAAATCATTTAACATTATCAGGGCTCATAATGACTTTATTCAACTGAACTTAAATATTATCCTTCCTTTATATTTTCATTAATAAAATGTACATAAATTAAGAGATTTGATTTTTTTTTTTCTTCTTTTAGAAAGAGCCTTTAATTCCATTACTACAAATCCACCAATATAAACACCACATAATCTAACAAAATAGCAGGCAAGTGGATTGTAAAAATGGACAGCCTAGCTTAAAATGAAATTTTTCCTTTATTTTTTATTTATTTTATTTAATTTTATTAAAATCTCCTCAGGTGATTTTCAAATTAACTCTATTCCAATAATTTTATTTAATTTTCTGAAATTTTTAGAGTGAATGATATGATCAAAAATGTATATTTAAGTATTTTATTAAATAAATATTAAACAAGTAAGAAAATAAACAATTATGGAAAAATTTGCAATAATTTAATAATTTTCAATAATAATAAAATTCCAGAATTCTAAATACCAAAGTTCTGTTCCACTAAAACCGTGGCTAAGATCTCATTTGGCCCAATATTTTAAGTGCCAGGTCTATTTCAATTCCCAGGCATGCTCTCAATATTTGCCAAATCTTCAAAGATTAACATTATCTAGTATTCATGATAGAAAAAACATATTTCCTAGTAATAAATTCTGGCCTTTTTTCTTTTAAAACCTGTGACATTAGCATAAGACAGAAGAGTCAAGATAATGATTTGGCAGGGTTCAAGCAGCTCATAATAAACAGCAACATCTGAATCCCACCAAACAAGCATCACCTTTTTTGACATCAATCCAGGCTTTGTCATTGTTTGTGAAGTTTCTCATGTTATTGCCATATGTGATCCACTTATCATCACCATTAATAGATTGTTCCAAAAGTAGCCCAATTTCATTCCATTTTAGCAGTGATTCACAAATCTTTTCTCAGTCCACTACATGGATAAAGAAAATGTGATTCACTGCCTTGTTTCATGTGAAAAATTTGCCTTGTTTCAATTTGCAAATTTTTAATTGTTAAGTGTAAAAACAAAGATTGTCACTGTAACAAAATTAATTCATACATTTTGTACATTTTGCCAGGGAATGGGTTGAAACTGATTCTGCAGATTTACATTTTATTTTAAGAATGAAATGTGTACTAAAATAAATAATAAATGATGGGTGATAAATAAATAATGAGAATAGAGTTCATTAATTACTCGTTCTAGAATTCATCTAGATTAATTTTATTGTACAATCAATTCATTAATATCCCTGAAATAATTAAAACTCAAAATAAAGTTTTAGGGGTTCCTTAGAAGCCAGGAATCATGCCAAAATATTCCTTTATTAAGGCTGAGGGTACTTACCAAACCCTTCAAAAATGACCGGAGAAAAACAGATGAATAAACCTCAACAAAACAGAATATATAGAATGTTTTAACTATAGAATAAAATTATAGATGAACAAACTGGTATTCATGATTTTGTAAAGGAATTTATACTAGCCAATAATGCTAGTAACTTCATTTAGACTATTTTAAATTTTAAAAATTAAGGGAAATAACATACCCAGTCATATTTTTTGTTCCTATACCAAGAATGGGTATTAGGTCTGAAACGCCATTTATAATGAAAGACAATTAATTAAAAGAATTAAACTAAAGACACAGCTGTCTTCCATCAGTGTTCAATATGTGTTCAATGGAGAGTTTTTGACCTTAGAGATTATTATTAGATATTTTTTTGTTGAGGTCGGTCAAGGATGATCCAAAAAGTACAATTTTAAAAAACACAAATTTTTTTAAATAGTATTTTTTTGGAACAACATTGACAGAACCCAACAAAAAACATCTACTATTAGTTCAATACTTTTGACTAATATACTAGTTAAATTATTATCATAATAGAGTATATAAGTCTAATTATGATTTGTACTCACAAGGAAGTGTAACATTTTATTCCCTAGTGATAAATAATATACTTTAAGAAAAATAAATATTACTTCAATTCATAATTCCAAAATGAATTTTAAAAAGTCTAGTTCAGTTAAAGAAACTTACTATTACTATGGAAGATTGCATACTAATAATAATAATATATAAAATTTTATCATAGTTTATAATATTAACACATGCATTACCCTATAAAGCCAGTAGCTAACCTAACTTGAATAAGGATAATAATTTTTTAATTTATAAATGATTTTTTGACTTACAACAATTAAAGCTTTAATCATTAAGCTCAAGTTGCAAGAATATCCCAAATAATATAATCTACCACATTAAGAAAAAAAGGAAAGAATAATCAGTGTACACCCTGAGCCCTTAACATTAACTTAATCTCTAGGTCTAGTTTTATTAGGTCTCTTGAATAAAAGTAATTAATAAGTTTTACTTACTAATAAGTAATTAATAAGCTTTTAGTCAAGTATTAGCTTATAATTAAGTGTTAATTATGTAATAGCAGTGATCTAATATATTTATAAAGCTGGAAAAAAAACTTAAAAATCAGAGCTTACTTGAGCAAGGTCTTTTCTTCTTGTTTTTAAACTGTTAGTTCTTATTGTTAAAGGCCTTTGAGTTTCACATGCCTCAAGAAATTCCATTAAATCGGTCAAGGGAAAGAGGTCAACTATTCGGTCAATCATAAATTCATTGTAATTAAAATAAATTTGTAAGTCCTTCTTAAGTAGTGATAAATACTCTTTTCGAGACCTAGAAAAGGTAAATAAAACTAAAAACATCAAACAAGATATTTATATTCATAATTAATAGACATACTTACTGTTATATTCATTATCATAGATACATAAAGGTAACTTATTTTATATTCCTTATTAAGAAACATGATATTTTTCTCATTTATATCTGCCTAAATAAAATATGAGAAATCTGCTTATTTTATGTAGCTCCTATGTGAGATATCATTTTATTTATTTATTTGTGTCAAAAGGAAATTTTAACTTTAAGAGTATGGTTAACATTACATGGAAATTTCAAATATAAATATTCATTAGCTATGGTGGTTTACGCAGCTTATACCTGACAGTCTTTTATCTTTTTATATATATCTAAGTTAAATTAAGTATGCAAATTGTAAATTTTAAAAATATTTTCATCAAGTTGTTATTCAGAAATTATGTAACCTAGGAAGATTTCATTGAAGATAGACATAGTTAACAATAAATGACTAATTTGGTTCAAAATTATATAGAAGGCAATGAAAAAAAAAATCAGCCACGAAGGAGTTCTGTAATCTTAGTACCATTTCAATGTTTCATTAAAGATGTGCATAAATAAGAAGAAATGATTGAATTTAATTTACAAGCTGGAGAGAACAATAAGCATATGAGGTATAATCACAATCCTTTGCTTTAGACTGGTTGGGAAGGAAGAGTCTTTTGTAGTTACGATCATTAATTTCTTCCGTAACAAGTTCTTTTATAAAAAATTAAGAGAACATAATCCATAGAAAATTTTATTTTACATCTATCATGTTCCATTAAGCTTTTTATAGCTTAAATAAAAACAAATAAATTATTATTATAAATTTTTATGAACAAGAATATATATTTTACATTGCACAATCATTCTTTCCATTTTTGAAATTAAATATTTGATTAATGCACTGATTGTGATGCAAGTTAAATTCACTGGGATATTAAATTAATTTTTTGTCCCTGTATCTTCCTCTAAAAACAATATTTTTCTTAAATATATCAAAATGTATCACTTACTTCCCTTCTTCTTTAAATTTTTTAAAATTTGACAGAACCATGAGAATGTCTTTAATCCTCTGTTCTGTTTCAGGAATTCCAATGGGTTTCTCAACTTCTTCGTCATCCGGAAATACAAAAACCTCACGATTAGTTATGTTCAATTGCATTTCCTCTTCAGCTTCTTTCCTGAAGAAAAGCATAAATTACACTAAGCTACATTATATTGACTTTTAATCACAATATAAATATTGTTATTGTGAGCATTACTATAAGATTAAAATACCATTTAAGTATTAGAGAGCTTAAATGCTACTTTAGGCATTCTTTAACATTCACTTACAAATTTTAACAAATTAGCAATAAATCATTTTAACAAAGACTTTTCTCACATTCATAAATATGATTATGTTCATGAAATCATTCTATTACCAAAAAATAATACAAAATCCCATTTATTTTTCATTAGTAATAGACTAGAGCATAAATAAAAATATTTATCAATTAGAAAGAAGACTTACTCCTCCTGTTGTTTCTTCTTAATGAGTTGTTTAGCTTCGGCTTCAATGGGTAATTCCTCATCATCTTCTGAAACAAGATCATCAAGTGTCCCAACCTATAAAACAAAGAAAAAGCTACAAATAATTTTAATCCCTAAAAATATTTAAAAAATAAAAACATGTATATACTAGGTTAAAAAATAAAATTATTTTATGTATAGCTTTAAGATTTAAAAGTAGTTTTATTAAACATTTTAATGTCTCCATAGACATTTTTCTAAATTAAATCAAAACAACAATTTTGAAACATTTTAAAACAATTCAACTGTTTTATAACTTAAATTTCAAAAGAGCTATAATAAATATGATGAACATATAAATGAACATATTTAAGAAACTACCTAAATATAAATTAAAATAAACAGAAACAATCTTACATCTGAAAAAAATAAGCATCCTGGCAGGGAAGAGCTGGAAAAACAACTACACACAATATTATTATTGAATATCTGGTGGAGCCAAGAAATCCCCTCTTAACAATATGACCAATACATAAGATGAATGATTTACATGGGCATCATAATTACAGTGGTAGCTCACAACTGTTCTGTGTATTCAAGATTATTTCAAGCAGTATTTTTGTACCTTAAGTTACATTCGTCTGCAGAGAGAGTAATCTTCTACCAGGTAGGCTTCTTGATAAAGAGATCATTTTATTAAAAAAAAGAAACTCCTTATAAAAAAATTTGGAGAAAACCAAAGAGCACAAAATAGATATTATTTTATTAATAATATAAAAATAATAACAATTATTATTATACCATCTACTCATTGACTACTATGATCATAAGTATGAGATGAACTTGCTACATCATATTGCAGAACAAGCTTAACTAGGGAAATCCAGCAAAACTTGTATGTCTGATCAAGAATACCATAAAGGATGTACAGAGTACTGTCAGACAAGGGACACCTCAGAATGCTTAACACATACAAATGATAAGATAGATTACTGCCTTGCATGTATCTTTTTTAATCTCACAGGGTTAAGCTGTGAGAAAGTCTGGAATACAGAGTAACCATTTATCTTGGTTACCAGTTGAGTTTCAATAATGTTATGCAGGAAAAGATTCAGGAAAGGCTCCTGATAAACAAATGCTACTTTACCCTCCATAAATATTTCAGATGCAGAGCTATCTCTTGAGCTAAAAAAAACTCATTGTAAACAGAACATTAAATAAACCAGTACTGACTAAAAGTTCTAAATGTTAGACAAAAAATACTTCTTCAATATGAGACAGACCATGAACAGAAAAAATATTTGGATATATATATA
>KZ807031.1:689728-699986 GCA_000696205.2 Oncopeltus fasciatus
ATTTAAACAAAAATTTGATATTTATATATTATTTTTTAATTTATTTAACAACTAATTTAGCAATCAAAATTGTTTTAATGACATTATTAAACAACAATTTCTTTAGAAGAATAATACACCTTTAAGTAAGAATTTACATTATTTAAAAAGATGAAAGGTTTGTAACTTACTTTAGTCGCATCTGCACTATCATTTTCATCATCATCTTCATCATCCTCTTCATCTTCATCACCCTCTTCATCTTCATCATCCTCTTCATCACCCTCTACATCTTCATCATCCTCTTTATCTTCTTCATCCACATCAGAGTATTCTTCAGCAGAGCCTTGCTTGTTCTCATCATCAGGCAGAGACTTATCCATATCAAGTCCTTCATGTTCATCATAATCAGACGCATCTTCCTCTTCAGAACCTGGTTCATTTTAAATTTCTGAGCTTTTCTTATACTTCATAAGATAAATAAATTAATTTGAAAAAGAGAAATACAAATTTAATTGTAAAACTAGATTGTGTCAGGAAATTTAATAGATTTAATTGGCACAATATAATACTAATTTGATAATATAATGCCTGAGCTTAAAGCAAGCCAGAAATTTTTTATTCTCTTTTATAAACATGTTTCATTGTTAAAAATCATCTCTTAATTATACAGAGTTAAATTTATTTTAAAATGTTAGGGGGTTTTCAGAGTTCAGATTTTTTTTTTTTTTTTTTTTAAATGGCTGTTCAACCATTATTGGGTCATTCATGCCTCACAGCCAACTACAAAGAGGGCAAAGACAATGTACAGCAATCGGCGATAAGCGGACCAGACCAGGGTCGAGTAGTACCCCATTCCTGCCAGTTTTACCTCACTGGACATGGAAACTGCATGCCTGGTCTATGACAGAAGGTGTATTTGCTTGGGCCAGAACAACCTAACCTTCAGAGGCCTACTATGGGGGAGGGGCATCCCTGCCCCTAGCCAGGTCCACCTGTCGCCGCCGTACCCCATCTCCACCCTTTTAAAAGAGTTTTAGTTATTAAACACTTAAATTTTAAGCACCAATGGATTTACTGCTTTATATTAGGGGACTGATGCTTTTTTAATAACGGTTAAGAAATATACAGTTATTGAGTTATAAACAAGAAATTTAACAGCAGTTTTTTCTTTCAAAAGACCAGTGTTGTAATAGTCAATACTTGAAAAAAAGACTATATATATNACAGATTTATGGAAGTACCATGAATAATGGCTGCTTGATTATAGCAGACACTTGAATATATATATATATTTTATGTGTGTGTGTTTATATATATATATATATAAACACACACTCATTTAATGGAAAATCATTGCCCAATACCAATTTCCTCTATTTGGTGAGGATGATTAATAGTTAATAATCAATAGAATTCATGTTCCACTTTCACTTAGATCTTGTTATATAATTGAAATGTTAGAAAAAAAATCTAGATTTAAGAAAATAATTTGGACCTTTTTTGAAGATGATGCTAATGAAGACAAAATATATGGAAAAGTAATAGATCTTAAAAATCCAAAATAAATCTAATACCAGTCCCCTTATAAAAAAAAAGTCTCTTAAATCTTCAATTCTATTCTTTAATAAAATATAACAATTTAATTAGAGTTTGAATCCATATTATTTATATATTTTGATTTAAGAGCATACTAGAGATTGAAAATCCAATGAAAAATAAAAAATTATCAATCATTTAAAGATGCTAAGCAAACAAGTTTACACTAGAATGAAAATACACCCACTTACAAAGTCGAACACTCAATAGTTCATAATTTTTATAGACAATAATAATACTTAGGGCAAAAATTTGTTAATTTTTAAATTAATTTTTTTTAAAGAAGAATTTCTGAAAAAGTTAAATAAGTGCCTATTTGAAACATCTTGTTGCACAACAAGATGCTATTATGTTATTTTTCAACCCACAACTTAACCTGTTCTCTTTATTAAGAAAACCTTATGCTAATTTTCTAAATATCATTGAATCACAAACACAGTTAAATAAATTATGGATTCCACTTAAATTCTATAAAAATATGAAAAAATTGTAAACTATATCAGAACTCAGTTATTTATTTAAGTTATAGGCTGGACTAAGTTGACATCCATCCAATTGAAGAGCAGGTTTGGGCAATAAATGATTCCTCAACCCCAGAAACATGAACTACGTTCTTAGTTTATCCAACCATTCTTTTCTCAACCTGATAAACTATTACCAGAAATTCATGCAAGCTCCACTTCACGCATTGCTACAGAAGGAAGTTCCATGGAACTGAGCAGATAGGCTCGAAAATAACTCATGAGTTGAAGGGAAAAATTTACCAAAGTGACACCCTAAAACACTTTAATCCACCCTATTTTGAAATAATTACTTTTTATGTGAGTAAGAAAAGTTATAGCGCTAGTTTGTCACAAACTACCCGATGAGATACAAAGATACATTTTTTTGGGGCATAACAGTGATTCTACCTCATCCTGAAATTCAACTTAAAACTTCTAGTACTCATCTTCATAGCAGGATGTGATGATAGGTGTAGATGTATGGCAGATCATGAAAGATTTCATCCATTAGCCATCGAAAGGTTTGTGCTTCATCTCTTACTTCAAGCAAATCCATTGAAATTTGGAATGTCATTTGACGTCTGTAAATCATTACAGAATCTCCTCTTTGATGACGAATAGTTACAATTCTTTGACTTTACAATTATGAAAAACAGATTCTGACCAACACCAGAAAAGATCCAGGAAATTATAACATTTTTACAACCAAAAAATAAGAGACAACTCCAATATTTATTTGACAAATACAATTTCCATCAACACTGCCTGTCTGAAACCACAGAATCGGAATTCATTTCAATGCCCTAGTAGGTAACTGAAAAAGAGCAACATTTCTCCAGTTGATTAGATATTAGAAGCTAAAGAGGTGTTAAGGGAGTATCTAGGATATAGCTATTCTAGCTCACCCTCATGTGAATGTCGATCTATGCCTATCTTGGGATGTATCAAAATCAACAATCAGTCATATTGCAACAGAAAGAAGAGTTAGGTTGGTGTCCCCTCTAGTTCTATTTTAAGACATTATCGACCACCCAGTAAAGATATTCTACTTATAATCAAGAACTTGTGGTCACCAAGACTTTAAGCATTTTGCCCCAGCATCAAAATACGTAAGATTTTTGTCCCTCTTAAATCTTTGGTAGCCTCATATGGATAAAATATAAAGGATAAATAAATAATTTCATTAACCAATTTACCAGCAATATAGGGTTGATTTAAGTGTCCAAGTTTGATTAACAAAGTGGTTGATACCCAGTGGTATCCCGGCTAGATTTTTCAGACTTCTGATAATATTGATGAAATTGTGGAAGTATAGAGCTAGGTCATATTCATTACTGACCTACTCAGAAATCTAAGCTTGCAGCTAAAGTGGATGAGAACTTAGGATTAGGACATTCCTAGTGTTTCTCAACACCTATTGTATGATAAATCAATAACAACAGCTAGGCTCTGCTCAGAAGAAAATTGTAGTTATTTCAACAACTACAACTAAAATGACATGAAACTTGAAAGTGAAAATTGGTCCCATGAATGTCTGGTCTATGAGAAATCAAAATTTCAATGGCACTTTATTGAACTTCCTGGAAAATTTCCTCTTTCAAATGATTTGAACAATTGGACACTGACATTATTTGTCCACTACCATAATCATCAGAGAAAAGTTTCACTATAACCATGATTGACTGCTCCACGTGGTAGCCTGAAGCAAAGCCTCTGAAAGACATCATTGCAACTGACATCTCATCCACATTCTACAAGTCATTGATAGAAAGGTTCGGAGTGCTAGTAAGAATAATCACTGACCAGGGTTACCAGTTTGAACCATATTTTTCAAGGAGTTATAAGAGATACAGAACCACAGCATACAACTCAGAGTGACCCCTGCTCTGACATCTACCTACAGATTACATGCAGCAAGTCAGAAGGACAGTAATGCTAATGTAGCGATGGTATAAGGAGATCTCTAAAGCTCGGCTCCCCAGCAATTTTTTTTTTTTTTTTAAAGTTTGCTATATAATTCTTTGAGATTTTGAAGGAAACCTTATAATAACCTATACATTCACATATGTCAATTTTGTTAAGCACCATTCACACATGTGCGCAGTACACTTCTTTGAGCTCTCACTTCCAAATGACAACATTCATTGTATGACAGGCATCAGTTGACCCTAAGAGCATACCAGGTAGTGAGCTGGACTAAAAAATTGAAAGGATGTACAGGTTGTGGACTATATCCAATTTGAAAACAACCAACACTTACAATCCAAATATTATCTTATTTAAAATTGGCTTTTATTTTTTTTTTTTTCCACTTTTAATGAGCAATGAAGCTAGAGAGGAAGTTTTTCTTTCATTCATTAACAAACATATATTATAAGTCCTATTCTAAATAAAAACATTCAAACAACACAAGATTTTCAACATTTAACACATTATAAAGTTTTATGCACATCTCACAAATATCATTCCCAGTGCAACTTAATATACCGGCCTAGAATAGAATTAGCCCTGCTCATAATAATAGTGTTCAACTTATTAAATAAAATAATTAACATAAAGAGCACACTGTAACTAATAATAACAGTGGTTCATAGGAAATTAATGCATGGCATCAATTATACAAACCAATATAATATTGGATATAAAAAATTATAGTTAAAATGGTTGGAAAATTGACAAAATGATATTAAAAAATTGAAAATTGAATCAGTCAGGATTTCTGCCAGGATCAAAAAAATAAAATACTCAAAAGCTGTTGGGTAATTATTTTATTATTGCCGATGTTTCGGCTTAAATTGTATGTCATCATCAGGGCAATAGTGATGTCTGTGGCCATAAACTTACCTTGGAGATCTCTCCAGACATCACTATCGCCCTGATGATAACGTAAAAGTCTAAACGTCGGCAATAATAAAATAATTACCCAAAAAAATTTTAAGTATTTAATTTTTCTGATCCTGGCCGAAACCCTGACAAATTTCTCCAGCATAATTACAGCTAAACACAATAACGTAAATAATAATGTTCAACATAAATAATAAACTAAATAAAGGAAGAAAACAATTATATTAATTACTGTTTATTTTCTAGATAAAATAATGAAAAAATACCATTTTCTGATTTAATCTTCTTTTCTTCAGGTTTTTCCTTCTCTTTTTTTATCTTAGCTTTTAATATATTTGCTTGTTTTAGTGCCCGCTTAGTAGCCCTTTGTCTCTGCCTATGAGATAAAGGTTTAGAAATTTTTTCATCTGAAAAGAAAAAAAACTGTAAATAAAAAATCTAATATCAAATACTTAGACATCAATCTTTTCACAAAGTAGGATCATGGAACCCTAAATAGATACATGAGTTGGGTTGGCTAAGATTTGGTTTTCATAAATTATTAAAAGACACGCGAAAATATTTTAAAAATTAACAAAAATCTATAAAAACAACTGCAACAGCTGAAATTAAAAAATAAATTAATATATTTTATGGTAAATAATCCAGAATGGTTTGCAGAAACCAATGAAGAGGGATAATAGAAAGTATGATATTTTATGGTGGTCATTTAATTTTAAAATTTTAAATTAGTTTAGCATTTTGTTTGCAAAAATATTAGAAATTTTATGAGTCTTTAATATCGTGCAAGTATAATATAATTAAGTCTCTATAATTTAACAATCAGATGAAGGTGTTGAAAACACACCAGCAGTAAATTTTCTTTTCTTAAATGCCAAAATTTAAATAAAACAGTTGAATACAGACAGTGACAGTGAACACTTATATTCGGCCACGAGGATGGATAATGTCCGAAAGAGCTCTCCAACAGAAGATAGTTTGCAGAAACCAATGAAGACGGATAATAGAAGGTATGATAGTTCTATATTCATTGGTAGTCATATTAACCCTTTAGATTATTTGCCAAAATATTTAGTTCACTTAGGTTAGTTAAATAAAGAAGATAGAGAAAAATTTTAAAAATTATTGAACATTAAAGTCTGATGCATGTAAGAGATTATAAATGCAGTGAAATTAGAAATTTTAAACCAGCTGGAAGAAAAGTTATCACTAACAAACCAAAGCAACGAGAAAGGTTGGCAATATGATAACCATTTGAATGTTACTAGCTAAGGTTAAAATGAAAAATAAAATATAAAGAATTCGTAACATCTATGCAGCTGTAAATCAAATTATTTAGGTCATTTTATTAAAAAATGCTACTGTTGGCAAGTTACAAACAATGCCCTAATGGTTAACAGAAAAAGGAAGTAATCTACAAGCAAACAATAGTTTACTCTGGACAAGCGCGGAATGAAATCTAAAATCAAAAAGCAAAAACTTTATTGAAGAATCTTTAAAAATACTTAGTTCAATTAAAGTCATTAGTGTTAAGAACTACCCATTCGAATTATGAAATAAAATACTTTAATACTTCATAGGAAAATATTAATAACAAAGTAATATAAGGGAGAGGGGTAGACCCTAGCCTTACATAAATGAAGAATGGATACACATAATGGTTATTTAGTATCACTTTTTTCTCAGATTTTTTTTTACAAAATTTATAAGAGGATGGAAGAACCAGAAATTAGATTGAAAATGGAAATGCTGATAGCAGAGAGTGCTGAATCTTTGCTATGGCACAAGGATGACCAATCAGAAAGAAGATACTGAATAGTTAAAAATTAAAAATATCTAGGATAGTTCTGGATTGGTTTTGGTATATAAGGGTTATTATTTTTACAGGCAGACATTTTACCAATCTTAACAAAAGAAGGCATTATTTACTTTTTTAAAAAAATTAAAATTTTTGGGAAATAATTAATGTCACTAATATTGAAATGCTGACATAAAATTAGGTATATGGTCATAAGAAATACATTACTTAATTTTAAAAATTCAATTTAAATACAAACAAATTTTTATGACTAACTTTTAGTTGTTGAAAATTAGTGATTAATGAAAACAAAAGCATCTGGAACTTTTTTTTTTTTTTAATTTAGATAACAAAATAAGTAGAAAAATTAAAACTTGATTTACTTTAGCCTATTTTAAACTATTTGATTAGGAATACTCCAACAAATTAATATAAGTATTGTGAAATAAAGATCATTTATCTTATTATTTAAAAAAATACAATAACTTAAAACAAGTATACTAGAAAAGATATAAAAACATAAAGACAAACCTTTTAGAAAGGGAAATAATGGATCTTTCTGTTTTTTAGCTTTCCTGCCGGGTCCTCTTTTATGTTCCTTCAATTCATTAAAACGAGCTTTCCTACCCATTCTAGCTAAGTAAAAATAACAGAACAACTGAACACACGTGGGTAAACATGAGAAGGTACTCTATACAAAGTACTCCAAAGAAGTTATACAACTAAATTCGAGAGGTTGAAAAATCAGATAAACCTCTTACAAGCATTCGCACTGGCTTAGGCCTCTGGCCGAAACATTAGTAAGCTTCTGTGGAAATGATCTGTCTGACAGTAGTTATGATTCTCAAAAATGTCTTTCAGATTTTATATATTTCATTATAAACAAAATAATATAATTCTAAGGCAATAAGTAGGTATCATCTTCGAGCTAAGACTTCAATTAATTTGGAAACACTAATTTTTTAATTTAGTAATAACTTTATCAGAGAAGACAGAAACACTTTAAAATGTAGGTCACCTAGACATTCTGGATAATTCCTAATACTGATAATCTGCTTACAATTTGTGGCGTCAAAATGACGTCACACGAGAGGTAGCTATCTCTTCTTATCCTTAGCCATGTTGTTCATACGCACTAAAAGATCGTTGACTTTATCACTCTTGACCTCTTACTGTAAATAATAGTGTTTTGTTAAGTAATAGTTTGAGAAGTTGTACCAAATACAATTATTACGAAATCAAATACTTTTTTAATTTAAATATAAGTATTTAAGTAAATTACATGCCACGAATCCAAAACATTGTTAATTAAGTAATAACAGGAATTTTATTTGTATATTCGTATTATTTGAGAAAATACGTGTATTTTTTAATATATATTAAATACTAAACTATTAAAAAAAATAAAAAAAACATTTTACCGATCTCTCTAACCGCCTGCCAAATGTTTTTGGGGAGTTCATGGGGCCCGAATTCGTTACAAATCAAACATCCATTTTACAATAGTAAAATACGTATTTTGATTGTTTTAAAATACGAATCTGTAAAAAAAATACTAATCTATACAAAAAGTGATTTATGCATTTTACTGATCTACCGAACCGCCTACATTTATATTTTTAGTGACGGGGGGGGGGCGAGTGGTCCCTCTTAAGATATTTGCGAGGCAAACGTCTGTGTTACAATCGTAAAATAATCGGAGTTTTTTTATTTCTTCGAGATTCTGTGAAATGTGAAATTTTATAATAAAAAATATAAATATATAAGCAGTAATCAGGATTACCTGTAATTAAATTAAGAATTGCGGGCTGTTATAAACAAGTGAAGTAGTTCCTTAGTTGTTTGTTCGTTCAGGGTAGTTTTTTCAGTGTGTTTCGTTTCATCCTAGTTTTAGAGTATTAAGTTACTTAGCGAATTATTGACTCATTATGCGGTGTAGAAAATTGTCATTTACGGAATGCATCCCATCTATTTTCTTCTCGATGCAAGAATGAATACACGTTGTACATTTGCAGAATCACATATTCAAGTAAGCAATTTTTACTAGTAATAATTATCGCATGTTTTCTTTGGTCGGAAAAAAATGTTTTCGTTTGGCCTCAGTGGTAGTTTATGTCACTGAGCAACCCTTGCTACTTAGTAGCAAAGTTTACTCTGTGAATGCACTCCCAAGGGAAGGTAATGCTGGATCATATAATATTAATATAATAGGAATTACCCAACATTTTACTTTTTAATGCTTTCCCAAACATAACTATATTTTATTAGCGCAATAATAAATAAAGCAGCACTATATTAAATAAACCACACTTTCACAGTCACATGACTACTAACCTCAAATAACCTCAAAATAATTTTTAAAACATAATTTTTTATTGTGGTATTTAATCCCACGTAAATTTTAACAATTTTTAGTGCAAGGGAACATAATAAAAAATGTAACTGTCCCAGCCAGGACTCGAACCTGGATCTCCTGCTGTTTGTGGGATTAAATACCACAAAAAATAATATTTATAAAATTAAAATTTAAAAGTAAATAACGAGAGTAATTTATACAGCTTGACAATGTCAGCTTCTCCAAGCATAAGACGATATATTCGTCTGCCTCGGAGATTAGACTCTCGACACTAGTGCGGGGAATTTAATAACTTATCAGACTTGTCTCAGTATCGTACATGAAAACGCACCGGCCCGGATAGCAGTAGATCCAGGTTTGTGTCCTGGCTGGTACAGTTAGATTTTTTATTCTGTTCCCTTGCACTAAAAATTGTCAAAATAATTATATATATATATATACAATTATTTGTTTGTATGATTGAGTGTATAAATATTCATTCATTCAAATGAACAAATTATAAATGAAATGTCACTTCGGACAAGAAGAGGCCCATTGACCCCAACCCCAAAAAATTTAGGCGTCAAGGCCCAAGAGGTCGCGAGGCCATCTCATTTTAGAATTGGATAGTGTGTAGTTCGAAGAATTCAATTATAGAGGCAGGTGTGGGGGATTAAGAAGCCCATTGATTGTGTCATAACCGGGTTCTGTGTCTTTATATTGTATGAAATCATGTAGACTAGTGTAGTATATAATAATGCCGTCTAAATGAAGGAGGACTCTTAAATTGGTTAGATCTCTTAAGATGTAGTTTATAAGTTTTGGAGTATTCTGTGGGAGTTTTCAAGGCCAAACGACATATGAAGGAACTCATAGTCAGTGCCATTTTAGAGGCAGATTTTTCATATTCCTTTTCAGAGACCTATACTTCAGTTTTATGGAAACTCGAATCAAGTTTGGCCTTACTGAAATTTCCCAAGCTTTTCACACACATTTATAATTTATATGCATGATATATATTTATTAATTTATTCTTAATTAATTTGTTTTCTGGTTTATATTCGCATAGTCTACTCAAATGGCTGTTTTAAAAATGAAAAGTAGAACTAGTTTCTTTTGGATTTAATTCTTAAATTATTGAAAATAAATTAAATATACTTTAATATTTAATTTTATGTAATATTTATATAGTATTTCTTA
>KZ807031.1:700005-711412 GCA_000696205.2 Oncopeltus fasciatus
TGATTGTTCAACAATATTCATATATATAAAATTATATAATTATTGATTGCTTTTATTACTCTATGATTGATATTAAGTACTTTTATTTTAATTGTTTTTATTATAAATTACAATAAAAACTCTAGTCCTTCCAGGCTTGATTTTTGAGATACTGCAAAGACTCCTACTGGCATGGATGTTGGATTATCCTAAAAATTTCATAATTGAATCAGATCTTACCATTGATTGCTTGAACAATATAAAATTTTTACTCGTTTTACTTTTAAAAAAAAGTTTATTTGAACTATGCATTAAAAAAATAAAATTTGAACTTGTTTATTAAGTAACAAGAGAGGTAATAAGAAGGGATGTGGTGCCACCTGAGTGGCTAGCTGGGTTATGTGGTTGTCCTAGAATTAGTTTATTTTGAAACATATTGCTTCATATATTGAGTACTTTGTAAAAATAAGTGTAAATAACAAATTTTATTGCTATGTTTTAAATAAGTATTAAAATATATGGGCCTGACCAACCCATAAAATTACATTCTTAATTATTTTCTCTAATAACCGTTTCTAGTGAAAATGTTAGAGAATGGAAATGTAAGGAAATTACAGAATATGCCTACTATGTTCTACAAATTTTTTTTTGTGTCTCTTACAAACAGAAAGACTTGACTTTTGAAATCAGTTTCTCTAAACCCACCTACTCGTTAAATGACAGAGTTTCGTATCTTTATTTAGATAATTTCATAAGCTTATGGATAAATATATACATTTAGGAGTGTCTGTTGTGTCGAAAAATAAGAGTAGGCCAACAAAGAGGTAAGCCATGTAGTGCAGGAAGTAAAAAAGTGCTTTCTAGGGATAAGACTAGAGAATATAAAAAGCAACTGCCAGGCTGACCAAAAAAAGGAAGTTTTTCTCTATCCTTAGAAAATAAAGATCTTTTTGAAGTTAGAATCTTCCATATGAAATGAAAATATGGAAAGTTAACTGATGTAAGAGATGAAGTGTTTGTAATCTGGAAAGCAGATCTGGAGAAAGATTTGATGGGCTAACTATATTTCTTAATGTTGAAATGCCAACAACAAAACTAAAAAAGTGAATAGCTCTCTGAATAGACAGACATCAGCTAGTGCTCAAGATCTGAGGAGAAGGTATCAGAAAGCTGGAAATGAGGTTTCATATGCACTTTTTTGAAGTAGAGTTTCACGAGAATATAAAAATTTCAGAGAAATAGCCTTATTGCCAGTCTTGCATAAAATCCTTATATGCATAATACCTTACACACGAATCTATATCAGGAAAATTCTTTTAGAATTTCTGATCAAATATTCATCCCGAAATAAATACTTGGAAGAGATGGGAAGTAAATCAGAATGTACCTGTCCTATTTGTTTATTTCTAACCAGCTTATGAAATTGTTGATAAATGCTATCTTGGGAATATCATGACTAAACAGGATTTCCTCTGAAACAATAATGAGGGAGTAAGTAAATGGCTCATAGAGTCAAGTTCTAATACAGGGTGATAAACTATAGTATTCCATTTCTTCCCATAACTGTCTGGTCTTCTCTTTCCCTCTACATATGTTCCTACTGGCATCATTAATTTTTCCTTTGTTTTATATCCTACAGTTCTTCTCATTTTATACTAAATTTGTAATACAAAAATTATCCTGGTTTAATTTAAAAAACTTATGTTTCTATTACAAATATTATGGGGGCTGCGGGTTAGGGTGTTTTGTTAGCGGGAGGGGGGGGGTCGGGTGGTGGGAACCAGTGGGCAGTCTAGGAACAAAGTTTCCAAGCCCTGGGAAATAGGACTGCTCTGGAGGAGGGGGCAAACGCATATCTATAATACATGGCTAGAGATAACAGCTCGCAAATTCCCCATGATTACTGCTCTATGAGGTATGCCTGCCGCATCTCCTGCTTTCGGTTATGGTGCCTTCTGCCATTATTGAGTTGGAATTACTAAAGAAAAAAAAAAGTTTGATGTAAAAATAGTTCAAGTATGCACAGCGTTAGAACCCAGAAAGACACAAAAACACATATAAATATCTAACAGTTTAGAAGCCACAATCGGTTATTTATATTAATGAAATTTGCCAGGCCGCTTTTAAATCCAGAAAGAAAGTCTGAGTTATTTATTGAGTGAAATTAGAGAAATAGGAGTGAGGGGATACATGCAATGTCAAGTTTGCATAAAAAACCTTCTTTCAATGTAGCGGGAGTGATATTTAGTTAAAGTAATGAACTGAATAAAGGTTTGTGTATTAATAAAGACATATCTTAGATATTGTACTGAGAAACAATTGGGTATGGGGGTTTAACTGAACAGAAATTTTAAATTTTACTTTTTTATAAGCTCTATTTAGTAGTTTTCAGAAAAAAAGTAAAATTTAGCATAACACTTTTAAATAGAAAATGAAAGGCTGAGTGATATCAGAGAAATAGGAGTAGAGGAATACCTGAAACGTTTAATGCAAGTATAGAATTTTTGATAAAGCACGCATAATAATTAATTAAGGCATAATTAATGGCAATGAAACTCAATAGAGATGTGTTTGTTGTTTTAAAAAAAAAATATATTTTTTTTTGGGGGGTAAAAATCCAGAGAAGAGAACCCCCTAACCTTGGAAAAAAATGTAATGGGTGGGAGGGTAAATCACAGGGAACAAGTAGATCAGCAACTTTATTGACAGCCACCTTGGTATTAACAGATCAAATTATTTATTGAAGCTAATAAATATAATAAAGAAAAGAAAAAAAATGTACATAATAATACAAATAAATTTATAAATATAAAATTAACAGATAAAACTAAGTCTTATATATTGCATTATATATTTTTTCACTACTGAAAAGGCACTTACTAAATAACTTTAGCTAGTAGCCTTTGCTTATAACATTAACAAGCTCATGTTATAAACGTTTGCCAAATAAGCACTTCCTCAGAAAAAAAGCAGCACTTTTTTTACTTATCCTATAATAATAAGAATAGGTCCATTCTAAGTTACCCCATATATTAATTACATTGACAAATCTAAGAAAAAATTACTATGTAAAATATTTCCTTAAGTTTTTTTAAACATAATAACATATAAATAAGTGGTAACTGGTAAATAAGTGGTTGAGATTTGGAGAAAACTATTAAACAAAATAAAACTATTCAAATTCAAATGCAGTAATAGAAATACACTGGAGTGCTTTTCTTGCAATAACCAGGTGGCATGCATATATGTGTTTCAGTACAAAAGGAACTCCAGAAATATTCATAAATACTTCTTCCAGTTTTGACCAAGTAAAAAAGTTAATTTTTGCTGAGTTTTTGTACATCATGTGATAGCTTCTTCAAAAGTGAAATGAGCTACTTGAGCTCATTCTACATTCTGTCCTGCAGCAGCCATCATATAATGTGTAAAAGCTCGGCTAAAATCAACTTTTTTACATGGTCAAGCTTGAAAGGAGTATTTATGAAATTATTCAATAAATTATCTTCTAAAAAGAAAATTACTTTTTAAAAAGTATTAATTTTCCTCATTTTTGAAACATTCCTGAGTGAAATATTTAAATTCTGTAGAGAAACATGTAATATCTATCATTAAAATAGGCAAAGCATAAACAACGAAGACCTGGTTTAAAAATTCATTTCTATAAAATTCAATATCACAATGTCACATATCTTATCAAAAATTACTATAGTTGCCATTTAAAAAATAAAAATAAAAATCGGCTTCACCCAATTTTTCATATCCAATAGAACAACAAAAGAAAATAATATAATTTATTGTATGTGATTTAAAGTAAGTTCAAAAATTATAATCCAATGCCACTTAATAAAATATATTACAGTTAAAATACTAAATTCTAGTAATATTAAGATGCCAAAAGAATCAATAATTATATTAAATGCTATCATTGGTTTATAAAAATAATAAAGAACAAAAATACATTAAAGTGATAGATAAATTTTTGCTAGCATAGCTGAAACAAACTTATTTGAAAGGCACTACTAAGAGGAATTAGGCAAATCAGTCCTTTCTGAAAAAAAAAAAAAAAATCAGCTATTTATTTCTTATAGTAAGAGTTTTTTCTTTAATTAAAGCTTAGTTTGTAAATAAATGTTATTGTATTTTTCAAATTGTACAGGTATATACTTATAATTATATTGACATTTGCTAAATCCTTATTGTAATATGTCACATCATTTAGTGTAAGGATATACAAAGTTATAAGTATGCCCAATAAATTATTAATTTCATTTTTTGCTTATTATTTTTAATAAAATTTGGAAAAATAGATATTAGGAAAACTAAAGTTTGGAATGACAGATACAAAAATCTTAATTACTATAATGTTAGTAAATTAAATGTTCCTCTAACAATTATATTAAAGGTAAACAAATTATGTAGCCTTCCTGTATAAATTATTTAATTATGACTGTTTTTGGCTATGCCATCTTCAGGCTTGAGCAACCACACAACATAACCAAACCCTCCCGCATTCGTAGGAATACTTTAGTTGTATTTATGTTGTGTGGTTGCTCAAGCCTGAAGATGGCATAGCCAAAATCAGTCATAATTAAATAATTTATACAGGAAGGCTACATCTTTTATTTACTTTACTATGGATAATCCTGTAATATCATTACATTATGATAAATTGTATTACATTTACATAGCCATCTCAATTAGTCAGGGAGATGCATTTGAAATATTTAAAAAAAATACTACATATCTGGCTGTAGCCAAATTAATACATCTTCACAGTTTGAGAAGCCTGGTCAATTTTTCTAAAAATGTTTTAGGTAATATTTTGCCACTGTTTTAGGACTAAAACAATTTTTTAAAGACCTTAACAAAAAAATTTTTAAAATCTTAAAAAAAAAGTATATTTTATCAACTGTTCACTTTCAAACACATTTTGATAACTTAAATTATTATAAATAATTTTCATTATCATATAATAATTATTTACAAGCAATTCGAGAAATTCCTCATTCATATTAAGGGAAAATAAGTAAAATGAAAATTAGTAAAATGCAAGGTCTCATTTTACTAAAAAAGTATATTTATTTTTAAATTAATTATTATAACTAATATTTTTCATGTGAATAATTTTTTTTTTACTGTTCACATTATAAAATTGTGAGCTGAGAAAATTAATTATTAATTTCAATAAACAAAAAAAGGACAAGAAAAACATTTTTTTTAATATAAGAATTTTAAAAAGAAAGTATCAGTCCTGACAATGGCACCTGAGTAAGTGTTTTGCATTGATGTTTCGTTAAACAAAAATGGTCAAGATTATAAAATACGAAATAATAGAGGAATCAATCTTGAAGAATTTGCATACTAGTTTATTTAACCCTCACATATTATAAGGCTACTTTTTCCTAGAAATATAAGATACTAACTCCTTAAATATGACATAAGTATAAAATACCATTACTGAGTCGAGTGATGGACTACAACATGCCAATATAAAAAGATCTCGTCTTGCATGAGAAATTAAGTCATATATATTCAAATGATATTTTACCTCAGCCTATATAAGGGTAAAATACATATACATTGAGGCAATTTTTAAAGCTAATAATATTGAAAGATAAATTCTTTTGATGCAAAAACTATTTAAGTTGGAAAACAATGTTTTTGTTATCTAAACGCTAAAGATGTAATCTATATTTGTTAATGCTTTATTCTAAGGACTGTAGATTTTTTGCTAATTTAACAATAATATTTTCTACTCTAGTTTTTACATGTTTTATTATATCTTCAGCAAGTGTTTCAACTGTAGTGTAATTGCTTTTTTGAAAACTGAAAATGTCCATGAGGAAGCCCATAACTTGATCCTGAAATTAAAATGCAGATTTAGTTTTTCTTAAAACAAACTAAAAACAAATAGAAATAAAATAAACCATTAAATTACCTTAAAATATTGACAAATTTCTTTAAGATCTTCATTTGGCCCTAAGAATCCCCAAGCCATTGTGGGTGATATTTGCTCAGAAATGGAATAAAAGTGAGACATAAAGCCATTTGGATAAATTAACATTCGTCTCTTTGCTTTTAAAACAGACCAAACTGCAGTACTTAAGGCCTAAAATACACAATTAGAATTTAGATGCAACCAGTATTTCATGTAAAATGAAATTCTTTTGAAAATAAATAAAAAATCAATATTAATCTCTGTATATTTTGATGCGTAAAACAAATCACAAACTATCAAAAGACATGAATATACAAATAAATAAATAAAAAAGTTAAAACTCTTTTTTTGTCAATGTAACTTCAAACATGACTGCATTTTACTTAAATAAAATTTGTAATGTGTTAAGTAACTGTTAACTGTACCATACAACTTATTTATGGGTATGACTTTTTTTTTTGTTATTTACAAGTTGATGTGGATTTTGGATTCAAGATATACTTCAAGTAACTGAATTGCATAGAATTAGGTGATGAATAAAATACTGTTTTTGGTTGTTCATAGCACTTTGGCATTTTATTTATTAAAATAATTATTGTGTCTATTTTACGCATAATTTATAGATTTTTGTTTTTGCAAAATTCTGTATGCATAAGAACACTTGGAATATACATTAAAATGAACATAATCAGGGCTGTATGGTAAAAAATTGTGCCTTGTGGACAAGCTCCTGGAAATTCATTGTATAGGTCTAATTAAAATGCATATGCAATAATTTTCAAAGGAAATGATAACAATAAACTTACAGATTCTTTGAATCCGTTTGAAAGCCACCTATTTTGAACAACAGCAGTCACAGAAGATGGGGGAGATTCCAAGTCTTCAAAAGCATCCATTAAGATGTAGTCTAACACAACGTCATAAAATGTCATAGCCTTTACTCCTTTCAAACCTAGCTCTTTTTCTATTTCTGGCCATACGTTGTCTTCTTTAAGAAAATTAAGCATTTCTTCATAAGCTATAAGAAAATCTTTAGGATCCTAAAACAAAAAAAATATGTTGAAATACAATAGCAAATAAAATTTTATAACTAAAGCAACTTGAATCAAGTGAAAGAAAAATATAGCTTAAAACTAATCATGATTAATCATATAAACTAATGTGACCACTGATTGTTGAAAATAAAATGAAGAATAAATCCTTTCTTGTGTATGAAGAAATTATTAAAAGGAGAAAATAGTTGGAGATACTTAGATACAATTGTACAAAGCAGGTACTTTCTGCAGTAGAGTGGATGTAATACTACAACTTCATTTAATTTCTTTTAGTAGCATTTCATAAGAAGGTAGATAAATGTAAGCAGAGGTTGATGGAGAGTAATATTTGAATTAAAAAAATTCTGACACCTTATCAAGCACTAAAAAGATCTCTATCAGTAGGATAGTAGCTATCTGTAGCATTTAAAAGTTTGGAAGCCCAAAAAGATTTCATTTTGTTGAAACAGTCACAGGTTTAATATTTATTATTTTCTCTTTAATACCTTATTTAAGTATTTTTATCTGGTATTAATATAAGAAAACTTTTGCAGGCTGAATAGTACAGTGGAAGAACTAAAGAAATTTATGCTTCATTGATAAATGATGAAACATAAAATCACTAGTCAATGAAGGGATTCATCAGACTTAAATTAAAAGTAATGCCTACAGAGCATTAAGGAAGCAGAGGCGTTGTAGGAAAGCAATACTTCTGATGTAATGGTTAATCATTACATAAAAAGTATTGCCTTCCTATAATGCTTCTGCATTCATCCTTAATGCAAAACCATAATTTAAAAAATTCAATTAATGAATTTAAGCGCTACTTAGCACTCATCTATGGTCAAGTCCCACTCAGCTAAACATCAAGTTACATAAAGAACGAAATAATTGCATTAATTGGCACTTGATAATAAATCATGAAAAATAATAAGGAAAATATGAAGGCAGACGCATACTACTAGGACACAATGAAATTACTCAAATAAATTATCGTATAAAATAAAGAAGAAAAAAAAGCTAGAGATGCTATGAAACGAAACTTATGCTCTAAAAACTTCGGGGACAAACTTCAAAAGGGTTTATTAGGATTGGACCCTATTAGGATCATTGGATCAACTTTAAATACAATTAGGCACATCTTTTGAATGTTTAGAATCTAAATCCCAAATTTTATCAAATCATTTCATAAACCGTTTTTTTTTTTTTTTTTTTTAATCACTTAACAAATCTATTGAGTTTTATTATTCTAAACTGAATATTACGCTCAATAAATAAAAAAACTTTTTGTAGTCGCACTTGATCTTTCAATTCTCAATAACGAACTTGACCTTTTATTTTACATTTAATAGGTAGCAAAACAAACTTCATTTAGAAAAACAAATAATTTTGGCTTATAAAATATAATATTCAAACTTATAATATAGACAAACTTTCCCATTTAATTGTACATTTAAAAGTAATAAGCCAAATTTTATGATGAAAAGTAACTAATTGAGACTTCTAGGTCGAAATATTAAAATTTACGGCTCAGGTAAACCCCCACTTCTGTTTGTCCAATTTCACTATATAACTCCCAACAAATCTTTTATAAATACACAAATGTGTTAAGTGGATCATTACTCTAAATTAAGTTCGATTCAGCGAATAAACATTTTTAGGCACACTCAACATTGCAGGTAATCCCCCACTCCATAACACATTATATTAATAGTTCGATTTCCTCAATAATTATTAGCCATCCATTTTGAATTTTACAGCTTTAAGCAAAATTTTTACACACTAGACATACATTTTTCTGATAATAATTTTCAATAATTCATCTCTCATAAGAACAACTAAATTTTTTCGTAATATGCTACAAATATTTATTTGTTTTACTTATTTAATTAAAATAACCTTCTCTGCATATAAGAGCAGGTCGGTGAGGACCTGACGACCAGAATCTGAGAACCATAGTCCAGTCTTTTTGTCATGGAATACCCAAGTAAAGGCCAGCCTCACACAGTGCAACTTGCATAGGTACTCTAGGTCAGAACTGCAGCGGACCATTTCAGTTCTTAAACACCTGGAAAGAAAATTATTAACCAATAGCGGAAAAAGCATTAAGCAACTAACATTTCATATTAGCTTGACTAAGTAATTTTGAACTCAAAAAATACATTAAACAATGGGAATTAGTGTCCTACACAAAATTTATTAAATATAAAACGATAATTTAAATTTAAGGTAAATACTACTCTACACTATATGTATTTGAAAATGATATGCGAACAACAAATTCATGTTATCAACAAATTATCATGTTAGTAAAAATGTTATAGATAGTGGCCCCTGCTCCATGAATTATGAATAGCATTATGCTTATGCTATTGTGCCTTTGATTGTCGACTATGCTTTCATATTTTTTATTTTACTTGTGCGATAGATCAAATTTGTCTTTATTGTTTTAATGCAGCCTTTAAAACAATAAAGACAAAACGTTTAATAATTGGCAGGTCGTTTGCTGTAGGCAAGGGGGAATTTATTGTATTGAAGAATGCTAAAGATAGAATGCGATTCGGATGGGGCTCATGATGAATTTCAGATAAACCATGCACGTGTGCATTATTACTATCAAAAGAATCTGGAGATTGACGAACAAACGGTCGGACAGAATGAGGAGAGAGTTGAGAAATTTATATACCTGAGATCCCAAATGAGCCACCAAAATCATATTAGGGGTAAAATCGAACGAAAGCTGCAAACCGTTCCTACTTTGCTTAGCAAAAGGACCAAGTCGCCTAAAGTCAGACACTTAACACAACACACAGACTTTACAAACACTCAGTACAAATACAAAACCCCCATGCAGCAGGAAATGGATCCTGCAGAGAGACTCAAATACTAAAGTCTCTCTGCAGAGATTCGAACTGAAGGTCTTTAGGAAGTTATATGATCTTGCCAACATCATTGGAGAGGCGTTAAACGAATAGCGAATTAGATAGTTCATATAAAGAAATACACGAGGTTCATTTTATAAATTTGGCAAGACTGAGAACGTAATACGGATTGGGGGAAATGGCCTCCCATCCACGGACGTAAGAGACCAGGATCCTTGTTATGAGACGAGAAGGGAGTCAAAGACATCGTAGGAAGGAATGCGTTGCTTCTAACAATCGGGACATGTTTGATCTCCACAATGGGAATGTGGCACCACACGACAGAGATAACTGGCAATCGATACTCGATAATAAGACTTGTCTTAAGGGTCGTTATGCCGGAAAAGTAAGTAAGCGAAATTGCTTGCTGTAACAACTTGCAAACATAAACACCACTTATTTATTAAAAAAAAAAAAAAAGTCTAATTTAGGACCAAAAATTATCAATGGCATGCCATATTTAATAAATAAGAAAAACCAATACTTGCGAGGAAATTGAAATAATTTCTATATGAAGGACTTCAAAGGATACTAGAAGCAAAAAAAAACAAGTAATAATTTATACCAAAATTTTCAAAACGACAAGAATTAGGGGAACCATTACCCAGTCTGGTTTACAATTTTTACAGAAAAGTAAATTATATTAACATGATGTTCTTTAACAGTATACGGAACTACGTAAACAATGTATATTGTGATAATTGGCAATAAATAATACATGCGGGTAATATCCAGCCATAGCTAGTAGATGTCTTTGGAATTATATACATAACAAAAAAATGGTAGACAACAAACAACTGGTTATGATGCAAAGACATTTATGAGGTGGTGGGCGGGAAAAATATAACTTATATTATTAAGGTACTTTTTCAGTAAGTTTATTCTTTCTGTCTATCAACCGATAATGATACAGATGACACTGCTGGACAGAAATGTGATTCATACAGTGAACATCTTATTCCTTTTCCATTTAGATCTTATTTTCTATAATATATTTACTTTTTTTTAAAAACTTTTATTTGTTTATTACATTCTTTTAAATGAAAACATTTTGTAATTTGATCACAATGAAGTAGTAAAAAATGACATTCAATGTCAATCACATGAGGAGAGAAGGTGACCAATGACACCACTCTCAAGTATATTTACATTAAGGAAGAAATATTGTAAGAATGTAACTACGACTTTCGAGTGCTTCCCACACTCTTTTTTCCCAGCCAGTCTAGAACAAAGTTTGATTGACATATCTCGTATGCATATTGTTCGTTCTAGCAAGTAAATAAAATTTACTCATTAACTCACATTTTACTCACGTCCTTAATGAATAATGGGGAATCTAGATTACTCAACTCCTGAGTGATGAACTTATAAGTTTTAAAATATGGAAGTATTGTGAGTCAGTCTTTTTTTTTAAATATCACTCTCACAAATAAACATTTTGTTAGTACAATTACTCCTCCCAACCATTGAGTACCAGAGTAATGTATTTATATGTGTGAGTGTCTATATATATAATACATTTTTCTGATAATAAT
>KZ807031.1:711676-730755 GCA_000696205.2 Oncopeltus fasciatus
GTAAGAGAATTAAACTTTGCCACAGAAGATGGTTTGCAGAAACCAATGAAGACGGATAATAGAAGGTATGATAGTTAAAATAAACATACAATGAGCCAGACTAAAATTAAGAATAATTGAAAAGTTAGAAATGATTTTTACCTTAAAATGAAATTTTTATTTTTATTTGCAAATAGTTTATAACTAAATTCTAATGTATTAACTTATTAAGTGCAGTTGTTACGTGCCAGGCATTTTATATTTGTCAAATATATATACTTCATATATTTTGTTTAATAAAGAAAAATATTTTATGTGATAGTGCTGATTCAATTATCGATCTCACCTATAAGGAATGCCATGCTCTTCAAACTGCTTTATGGCCGTTTGGTAAAATGGTAGTTTATCGACATCCGTCGAAAGGTCTAAGAACTCTTCAAACTCCCGCAAATCTGCAACCTGAAAAAATTAATATTGAGAGTAAAATACGTACAATTCTCTCACTAGAGTATTGCATAAATAATAACGTACCTCATCCTGCGCAGAAACAAAGGATTCAGCCGAGGAGTAGCCATTGTATTTGAATGAGACGCTCTTCACAGAGCTATCCGCACGAAAGAGAACAGATCTCTGCAAGCAGAACAATATTTTATTTGGCGGTAAAAAAAATTCCAATTTCGAAAAGGCATGTTTTTTATTTTAAGAAAGAAATGTGCAGTTGAGGCAAGAAGTTCTGATCCAGTAAGTCAGTTGTATTATTAGACAAATAACGTTGTTATATAAATCAATAAGAAATGATCGGAATTCCATTAGTAGTTACTGAAATAAAAACACTCTTTATATTTAAATAATAAATTGTAATAGAAACAAATATATATTTTAAGATGTATAAAGAGTAAAATGAACTCTATAGCCATAGATGGAACCTTCTCAATAAAGCAAGTAATTTAACTGAAAATAAATAAAAATATATTGCATAAAATACATGTCACATAACGCTAAATAACAATACAATGTTCTATTAATGAGCGATTATAAAGCTATTTCACTACTTGTGGTCGATAACAAAACATGCACATCAATCGGCAACTATATAACCAACATAGCAAGTAGATAAATGGTAATAAATATTTTTACCGAGTCACACTTATATTCTATGATTTGTATGAGTTGTAAGGTATGTCCCCTAAAGCTTGCTTTAGACTTGCCTGGAATAAAGTGTGGTGGAAACCCTCGACCATTATAGTTAGAATCTCAATTCCTTCCTTTATAGTAACATTTTAACTATAGTAACATTCTTAATCTTCCTTTTCCTGATCCAATTTCATGAAAAAATAAATATCTTTAAAGGTACGCAATCTAAAATCTATAAAACCAAACTCGGAACTATATTTCAATATCATTCTTAATATGAGTTTTTTTTTTTGTTTTTTTTTAAAGTTATAAACGTAACGAAAACATTAAGATTTTTATTGTTGGTTTCACACTAAACTACCCCCCCCATAAGAAAAACCAATACTTGCGAGGAAATTGAAATAATTTCTATATGAAGGACTTCAAAGGATACTAGAAGCAAAAAAAAACAAGTAATAATTTATACCAAAATTTTCAAAACGACAAGAATTAGGGGAACCATTACCCAGTCTGGTTTACAATTTTNGTTCTTCACTGATAAATTTTAACCATTGCTAAATCATCAAAGGTTTTGATAAAAGAAACTGGTATACCTAATTTATCGTCATTATTATAAGAATTGCTAGAGCGCTTACATACATATATATATAAATTTCCTACAGATCATATTTTACCGTCTCCAATGTAGGTTCGGTGTGAAGATCTGCTTCATTTCCCTCTTGGAGTTCTGCTGAAAAGGAATTTGTGATAATTTGCTGAATGTACAATGTAAATTTAAGTATTGAGGTACACAGTACATGGTGGCGATGCGGGAGAAGAAGGCTGGCTGCAAATGAATTAGGGAGAGCCATTGCAGAGTTTACAGCGGATTTACAGTGCAGACCGCTCAAGAGAGGTAACTCTGAAAGCTATTTGATGAATGTACAATGTAAATTCCAATATTGGGTGCAGTACATGGTGGCGATGCGGGAGAAGAAGGCTGGCTGCAAATGAATTAGGGAGAGCCATTGCAGAGTTTACTGCGGACTTACAGTGCAGACCGCTCAAGAGAGGTGACTCTGAAAGCTATTTGCTGAATGTACAATGTAAATTCAAGCATTGAGGTACACAGTACATGGTGGCGATGCGGGAGAAGAAGGCTGGCTGCAAATGAATTAGGGAGAGCCATTGCAGAGTTTACTGCGGACTTACAGTGCAGACCGCTCAAGAGAGGTGACTCTGAAAGCTATTTGCTGAATGTACAATGTAAATTCAAGCATTGAGGTACACAGTACATGGTGGCGATGCGGGAGAAGAAGGCTGGCTGCAAATGAATTAGGGAGAGCCATTGCAGAGTTTACTGCGGACTTACAGTGCAGACCGCTCAAGAGAGGTGACTCTGAAAGCTATTTGCTGAATGTACAATGTAAATTCAAGCATTGAGGTACACAGTACATGGTGGCGATGCGGGAGAAGAAGGCTGGCTGCAAATGAATTAGGGAGAGCCATTGCAGAGTTTACTGCGGACTTACAGTGCAGACCGCTCAAGAGAGGTGACTCTGAAAGCTATTTGCTGAATGTACAATGTAAATTCAAGCATTGAGGTACACAGTACATGGTGGCGATGCGGGAGAAGAAGGCTGGCTGCAAATGAATTAGGGAGAGCCATTGCAGAGTTTACTGCGGACTTACAGTGCAGACCGCTCAAGAGAGGTGACTCTGAAAGCTATTTGCTGAATGTACAATGTAAATTCAAGCATTGAGGTACACAGTACATGGTGGCGATGCGGGAGAAGAAGGCTGGCTGCAAATGAATTAGGGAGAGCCATTGCAGAGTTTACTGCGGACTTACAGTGCAGACCGCTCAAGAGAGGTGACTCTGAAAGCTATTTGCTGAATGTACAATGTAAATNTATATATATATATCTACATATATATCTTCGATAAACATATACATTTAGTTGATAAGAATGGAGGTTACCTGAAACTCTTTTTATTTTATTTTATTTTTGAATTCCTATACAACCACTTAAAGTCATAAAGGGAGGGGCTATTTACAAGTTACCACACTATTCTGAACATCTATGGAACTAGCCATTATTGAACATCTATGGAAATGCCTTTATTGGGAAATAGAAACCTTCCTAGGCCGAACCAACTGTCCTGGGCACTGGAGGGAGAATCAAATGGCTCCCCTTAGCTAAGCTGTTGCCCTGAAGGAACTCTTTTAAAAATCGTCAACTGTATAGCAATGTAATGTATACGCAATGATTCAGTTGAAACAAACAAAATAAACTTAATCTAAAAGGTTATTTTCACTACCAATGAATAAAGAGCTATCATACCTTCTATTATCCATCTTCTGAGATGGTTTGCAGAAACCAATGAAGACGGATAATAGAAGGTATGATAGTTAAAATAAACATACAATGAGCCAGACTAAAATTAAGAATAATTGAAAAGTTAGAAATGATTTTTACCTTAAAATGAAATTTTTATTTTTATTTGCAAATAGTTTATAACTAAATTCTAATGTATTAACTTATTAAGTGCAGTTGTTACGTGCCAGGCATTTTATATTTGTCAAATATAAACTTTATTTTCCAAACAAAGTTGTGATCAGTAAATAATGAATAATGTATTACCTGTAAGGCTAAACTCGGAATGACCAAGCGGTTGATTGCACTTATTATTATATATTTTATTGCAATATCTTGAAACTGAATCATTTCAGATATTTAAAACTCATACCATGGATATTTAATTATCATGAAATTCATTACAATCTACTGGTGTGACTTCGTGAGCTTCCACAATAATATTGGAATAACTACACACCCTTATGAATGATCTGTTTTTATAGATTTTATGAAGATAATAAATTATTATTTTTAATGTTTAATAATTGACTCAAAATTTTAATAAATACAAAACAAAATACAACACTTAAAATAAAATAAANAGATGGTTTGCAGAAACCAATGAAGACGGATAATAGAAGGTATGATAGTTCTATATTCATTGGTGGTAGAAATAATAACCCTTTAGATTAGTTATGTTAGGAATTTACTTACACTATATTCTCTGTGTTTAAATTGATGTCAAATGTACAATTTTTAAGAGGATTTTCTTCCATATTCACTGTCAGAGCTAGTTGTTCTAGACCTTTTTGAATCGAAAGCCGATATAAAGATAATAAATTATTATTTTAGTACCTTGTAACCTTATAAGCACTCCACATTAGTGGAGTCATTCCAATTGCATCCTGGCTGTTCACAGAAACATGTTTAATAATTGACTCAAAATTTTAATAAATACAAAACAAAATACAACACTTAAAATAAAATAAAAATATTATATCCCAAGAGTTTGATTAGCATTGTTGTAATTATCAATTCTCTGGTCTAAAGAAGACCGGGTCCTTAATTTTTTTAAAAATTATAATGGGATTCACATAGCTTTAAACGAAGAGACCATAGTATTAAACTAAGTTTTATAGAGTCAAATTAAATGTGTGCCATTTAATTCAATAATAAACCTAAATGCCACAAAAAAAAAAAAAAAAAAATTATCACATAAGATACTACTCCGTAATGCACAAGAGTTTTACATGTTGGTAGCCACATATTTAAAAAGAACTAGACTCCATGAAAAGATGTTCACCCGAGAGAAAATTTTATTTCAGTTGTGAATAAAAATTTCTTGAATATAAGTGCCTAAAATAGAAAAAATTCTATTCGAAGAAAAATAGGGGTGTTCGCCGAACAACTTTACCATAAACAATACCATAAATTCTTAACAGTCATAAGTTAATTCCAAACAATATGATACATCAATTCAATAAATAATTTTGAAAACTAAAATATCTATGTAGACAAGAAATAATAAATTCAGATTGAGGATGCATTTTAATATTTTGACATCAAATATTTTGATTGATCAATAGCTAGGTCGGAAACGGGTAATTTTTAGTTTAAGTCCTTCTCTAAAGTAAGATTCTTTTTTTTCATTAATTTTTATTTAACTTTCTTTGAGATGTTTATTTCCGAGTAATTCTTGGAAGTTCTTGAACATTTCAGAGATATTGGATCACCTCAGTCTATCTAGTCGTAATGACGCCATTAGGGAATGGGACTACCGATAAATTTTCTTTAAAGTGTTTTACCCTTAGCAATTAGAACGTAACAATTATTTTTAATGAGGAACACAATCCAACATTCTCTTTGGAGTTTTCAAAGGATTTTTATTATTATTCTTAATATTTTTATTATTATTCTTAATAATTAAGCTATTGTTCATTTCTCAAGGAGTTTGGAACAGGAATGATGCTTCAAAACTCTGTTTTCACTCTTTCTCTGGTTATTCAGTCCCACTCGGTCTGACCACACGAGACAATAGGCGTCGTACGGTGTTACCTCTCTCGGAGTCTGAGAAAAGGCAGGCGTAATGGAAGTGTTAAGGCTGTTCATACATTTCAGAGGTCGATGTCCTTCAGACGGGTTGCCTCAAGTACTTACTCTCGTTGAGGTTCCAGAAGATTCTCCCTTTCCAGGGGCACATTCCTTCATTGAATAATACTTCAGATTAATATTGTACTTCTCAGTGGTCCTGTGGGCGAGCCAAAGGTTGGCCTACTATTTTTCCCCAAAGGATACTACATCTAATTAATAAATAGAACTATGTTTGGGCTGTTATGAACCAATAGCAACTCTTAATTGTAAAAACTATTAAGTTAATCACAATGAGTACTGGACAGATATTTGAGCAAAATGCGTAAATAGATATTGTTCGCTACGCGAAGTGACGTCAGCGGCCTTCTTACATTTTGGAACCTCTGAGGGTGGTACCTATCTGGTTGATGCTGCATTCACCAGTCCTGTAGCAAGTCGTCCAAAGCACATGTCCTCCTTGCTTTATGGAGGTTTTTTGGAGGAGTAAATGACAGTCCGCCGACTGAAGAAGGGATCAGGATATGGAGAAATTTGGCCGTCTATATTAGACGGAAAGGGACTAAGCTGTGAGGTAGTGAGTTCCACCTGTAGGTACTCTATTTTCCACACGGGTTCAAACGTATTAACAAATTCTTCAAAATATTCCACCCATCTCCCTGTTATCTCTGGTCTAGCACTTAATATATTTATTTATTTATTCTACACCGACTCAGACCAAGAGCGGAACAAGTAAAATGTTTCACTCTTTTACAGAATTTCCATATGGAGGTTCCGCCTCTCATACTTTTCTTAGATTACCTCTATCTTTCTCTTCTACAAAACACTTTTTTTTTTTTTATATATATTTCTTTGCCTGCTTTTCTTTTTTCAGAGCATAGCTCTCTCGCTAATCTAGTTTTCTTTTAAAGGAAATATTTCCTGTTATCATTTCTTACCTTGAACGCTTGACTTCATTCTCAGTCGCAACATTTATCTCTTTCTCCCCCCCCCCCTCTTATAACGCAGCAATTATTCTGCTATTATTATTTTAATGCAGATTTTCTCACTTACTGACATTGGCAATGTGGGTCTTACAGACTTGGTTGTTTAGTTTTCAGTTTTTCTAGAAAGCTGGTTTTGATATCTTCAGCTTTCTATTTCCAATGGCTTAAGTATTTTTTCAGCAGCTCCCCTTTTCTTGGCTAATCTTTGTCTGAATTTGATACTCTCCAAAGAAAGTCACGATCGCACAATCGATACCCCTAAAATTCCACACGTCTATAATATTTAATTTGTCTCTTTCATAAAAGAGTATATCGTAGATCTGATTCCTTGATAACCCATCTATGGACATCCACATTCCCTTAAAAATATCTTTAGGAAGAAAGCATATACTACTATTTGCTCTCAAGCATCGCTAAAGAATACTAATCTCAGATAATTTTCAACAGTGATTTTATGTATATTATATTCGCCGATTTAAAGAAGAAAAACGATTTATTTTCCTATTTAGCATTAAAATCACCGAGATTATCTTTACATCAACTGGTGGTAGCTTTCTTGGTAGATATGGTGGGCTTTAGAAAATATCCTTTTTGTATTTTTCTTCCGGGGTTGAATGTACGATTATCAATGATATGCTGAAACATATATAATGAATGACCACTCATTGACTTCCTAAGAGTTCATTTAACAAATTTTAATCATATTGTTAATAATAAAGCCAGAGCCAAATATATTACCACATTATATGATACCGCTATTAATTAAAGTATAATTGTTACTTCTATTCCATCTTATTTCTTATATAGCAGAAGGCGCCTCACTTGTAGCAATTCGTAAAAATAATCAGGTTTGAAATTTTAGCCCAAAGTTCCTTCTATGTCTTTTGAAGAAAAAACTTATTTACAGGGAGCAGCAGCTAATTTTGATCCGCCCATGAGAATTATCCTAACTTTATATTATTTTAATGGGCTTCCCCCCATCCGCCAATTCGGAGAAGCCGTCGATTAGAGACAAACATGAACACATTAGGCATATTTCAACGAAAATAACTTTGATAAATTAACCCCCCCCCCCCCCCCAAAGTAAAAAAAAACGTAAAAACGTAAGATCTGATTAAGGTATAGAAAATCGGACTTAACAGCGTTTCATGGCTTTTGGATCATTTTAAAGAACATCATATTATAAGATATGGTACAGTTCAAATAGTTTTTGACTGTAGAGATTATTAGTAGATTTTTTTTGTTGGGGTTCGGTCAAGGTAGATCCAAAAATATTCATTTTAAAAAATATGTTTATTTTTTAATTATCTGCCAAAATTAAACCATCGTGTTTCGGATAAAATTTCCGGCCTTCTTCAAGGCAATGGGGGTGATGGAGGAAGAGAATTTCCAGCTTTTGGATTACTAAATCATTATGATTTAGTAATTCTTTTTTTGAAAAGTAGCGAAGTATGAGAAAAGCTCCTGAGTTTATATTATTATATCACAATGGCTAACTCTTTTTCATAGCCCTCTTTGAAGATAAAGAGAACTTTCGGAACTGCAGAAGCTACTTAAGCGGCCTCTTATTTTTTTCTAAATGATGATATGAATGGGATAGTATCAGGACTTCTAAATATGTTGTACGAAAGATTTCGTTTAAAGAGACTTAAAGTGTCGATCAAGAAAGGTTCATTCATTCCCCGACATCTATGGTTAAATGTGTATTCTTTCAGAGCCCTTTTCTTAATTCACAAATTTGAGGTATTCAATACAAATTAAAAAAAAAAAAAAAAATAAAATAAAATAAAATAAATAACATACCACTTTTAAACTAGTAAAACATTGCTTTAAACATTAAGAGGCTGTTTATTTGCTATTGAGCTTACCTGGTCTAGGAAGAGAAGTTCGCACTTCCTCTGCAACCTGTAGGCGCCATCCAAAAGAAATTCTATGTCTCTGGAGAATTCAGACTCCTCCATATCCGTGATAGCGAGATTGCCAGTGTTCGAACTCTGGTAGGTGGCGAGGGCGTCCTCCCAGTAGCCTATGCTCTTTTCCAGTGATTCCATACCTGAAAAAATATCAGTTGGACATACAGAAATTTGTATAATCATAATTTCCAACGTATATACATACTTTTCCTATTTTTATTTAACAAAATAATTTATAGTGTCTGTATATAATGATGCAATATTGATGTTATTGTTAGAAGTGAAGTGTCTACAAAGATCAAAATAATTATATTTTTAGAGAGCCATGGGGAGTATTGCGAAAGCCCCATGAAAGGGCAATGTACCTCCTTTAAGTGTTATCATTCATTCATGATAACTATTGAAGTTGTATTTTTTTTTTTTTTTTTTTTCCAAATTTCCTTCAAAGAAAGTTTCTTAGGATATTAACGTTGGAACCGTAATACGAATTTTTAATTTTTCGTTCCATTTTTCACCTGTCCTACTAAATTTACGTAGAGTTTTTCATCAGGCGCTACAACCAGGGGGCAGTCTTCAATTTTACTGACTCATNTTCTATATTATAAATAAAAGATTGACCTGGGCGGGACTTGAACCCGCGGCGTCAGGATTGCGAGACCCGTACGGATCCCCTGAGCTAGCCTGGCGCCCCTTGGATGTCCTTGACCGAACACCAACAAATTCTCAGTTTCTCAAATTTACTGTTCTTTGATATCTTGAATTTGATTAAACATTAATTTTTTTTTAAATTTATTTTATGCACCCTTTTACTCTAAACCGAAATAAGTGTGAATTTGCCTACAGGAGAGAGACATTTTTGATTATGTGTATGGTCTACGGCACTCACTACAGGGAGATTGGTTTCTAAGAAATATTTTTGTTCCTTCATAAACAGGGGCCTCAATGAATGAGACGTGTGTGTTGCATTCCCTCGTGAGAAGATAACTCGACTTACAGTGGCTCCTTTGGGCAAGTTCGAGCACGCACCACCGCTAAAAAGTCATTCTGGAGGGACAATTAAGCCTAATGTGAGGTTTTTGAACACGTGGTCGCTCTATATAAAGGTAATAGCCGCATACCTTTCTCCCTGCATTAACTTACCTGGCCTTACCGAAAATTGGGGGGGTTCCTAGTGTTTATGCAGTGAAAGTTGCAAAAATCGTTTAGTGGTTGACGACATTCTTCATGTACATTTAATTTGGTCAGTAAGACTACTTTACATACTTCCAAAATGGCTTAAGTACTTGGATGTATATATAGATTTTTACCGTCTGAATTTAATTAGTTAATTTTGAATTATTTATTTATGTTCACGTAGGCTTCGTCGGTCGTCAGATGTATTTACCCTTTCCTCTTCCGGCTCTCATTCTCTATTCAGCCCTGAAGAAGCCATCACATCTTCAGGGCTGAATAGAGAATGAATTCAGCCCTGAAGAAGCCATCACAGGATGTGCGAAAGCTCGGCAACCATCAAAAACTTTACACGGTCCAACCCGGAAAAAACTTTACATTATTTATTTATGTTTATTATGCGTAAAATTTTTTGAAGAGTTGCTTTGTGAAACAAATCTTACAAATATATCCCCAGTGGAATTCACTAAAAGTAAAAACAAGAAAGTCATTTGGGGTGTTACGGAAGAGCAAAAGATTTTCGCGCGCAGGACAAGGATTTTTTTTTTTTTTTTATTTATTTAAGTGTTAGTCTTCCATTCAACCACTTAGGTTCATGGAGGAAGGGGATATCTACAGCTTGCCATCCCATTCTAAACGACCATGGTTCAGGACAAGCTTTTAATTATAAATAAAAGATTGTCCAGGGCGGGACTCGAACCCAAAGCGCCAGGATTATGAGACCCGAAGGGATCCCATGAGCTATCCCGGCGCCCCCAGTAAAGGACAAGGATTGTGATGTTCTCTTTCGATCGAGAAAGGAAGTGCTGGGAAGCTGGAGCCCTCTGACCTACTTGGCTCAAGCGCAAACTAGAGCGAACATCAGTCATGGAATATGGGAAAAGGAAAATAAAAAAAAAGGGGTTTGGAAATAGTTCAGTGGCCCACTGAGAGCAGCGCCGGTTCATTGATTGCAAGACCGGCTACAGACATCCTCCGCTGTCTAACTCTTCCAGAGAGGACGTCTTCCCCTAAGAACCTGAACAAGGGAACTCAAGTTGTTCGTATTGGTTAACAGGATGTTCAGGATGTTAAAGTCTCTATTAAACCTCGTGGCTTCGATAGATTGGCAATGGCATATTTTTTTTTTTTAATTCCATTAAAATTTTTTAGGAGGAAATGAAATACGTTTATTTATTTGAATCGTAAGATTGAAGCTAGAAAAACAATTTTACTACCTCAGCCACGAATCGAACCCAATCTCCCACTTGTCGGTCGGGCATACTAACAATTGCACCACCGGGGGAAATCTTAATAAAATGTGGACTTACTTTACCGCAATTATCATCATGATTTAAATACATTAAAAATATATATAAAACGTATATTTACTTCATACACAATTTACTATATTTAAAAGTTTCAATTAGTCGATTTCCACTGGGGAATTCAAACTAATCGTGGGTACTATAACGAGACTTTTAAAATATTTCAATGGTTTTTCCCCGTTCCTACAGTGTAATAAATATGGTCCGTTAAAATTTCCACAATTATATAAATTAATGCACGCGCTGAAGCGTCCGAAATGTTTAAAATAATGTAACTTAATTCGTTTTAACAGTTTTCATTTGATTTTGTTTATTTTTGCCCCTAGCTCCTAGTTCAGCTTTACAATTTCTTTAAACTTGTAAAACATGAAAGGAACATCTGTGTATAGAAATTGAACACAGGAGGGCCCCCAAAATCATTCTGAAAATCCATTTTCATATAAATTTTTTTTCTTTTTTCAGATTGTAGCCTGGAAATTGAATCGACGCCCCACAACCATGAAGCAAATGGAAAAGCCTTGTTAACTGGTAACATTTTCAAGATTTCATAATTTAAGACGATAAAATCTAAATACAGAATTAGGTTTCATTATTTTAAAAATTGCTGACGTGGGATCGCTTACAGAATATATAAATACACAATTTCTTCAATGTATAATCTATGAAAATCTGGTTAAGATGTCAAAGGTCCGTCAGACAGGAAGGAGCTGCGTAAACTAATCGAATTCCTTAGTTTTGCAATCGATGAATATGTATATTAGAACATTCCATTTCATGTAATCCCCTACTCTTATAGAATATGTCTTTTATTATTTACACAAATCTGTGTTGAGTTTCAATACCCATCATGTACTAAATGAAATATTACGCCTAATGCAGCAAAAATATTTTTTAATTATTACATATTGGACACTGTCCCATAATGTCCCACTCTGGTGGTCAAATTCGCTCAACAACAAATTTTGACTTTCGTTTTGCCTTTAACAACTTTATGCTAGACATAATTTAAAAAAAATTGTAAACTGTGGTCTTTAGAACGTTCAAACACACACACACACACAGAGCCATTCCTACGGTAAATCTGCTAAATAATGTAAATAATCTTTTATTTATCCCATAATTCAAAACCTTTTTAAATGCTTTCCAATGGATACTGTTATTTACGACAATATCATTCGTAGAAAATAACAGATGCGAAGGGAAGTTAAAAATAGGTAGTGGTGTAAGATAGAGTGCCTGTTGTGTTGGGAACTTATCAAATGGGGGATTTCTAAATGATGATGCAAAAGGATTGTCTGGTGTCAAGAGAATTTATGAGAGATCGGGTTCTGTGTTGTGGCGAGCCTCTGGACTAGAAGAATCAGGAAACAGGTATCTTGCAGATGTTTTAATAATTTTAAATGGATAGTTTTTTTGGCCGTAGATATTATTATTAGATGTTTTTTGTTGGGGTTCGGTCAAGGTAGATAAAAAAAAATACAAATACAAATTTTTAAAAATGTGAATTTTTTAAAATTATCTGCTTACATTGTAAGCCGTTTTCAGGGTTGTTGAAATACAATTTCATAACAAAACATGAGAAAAACAAAAAAATATAAGATTTACCTTGACCGAACCCCAACAAATTCTTTAATAATCTCCACAGACAAAAACTCTCCANTGTGTGTGTTATAGTGCGTAAAATTATAATTCTGTTTCTTTTTTTTGTTTTTTTTATTTATGTGGGTTGAATTTTCAAGTAGCAAAATACGACTTATCCTTGCCTCTAAATAAAACATGACAGTGAGGACCTTTATATTTATATGAGCTTTCAGTGTAAGGAAGGATGCGAATTTTATATTCCACATATATATGCATATGTGTAAATATTTCTTATAGTGTTTTCATCGCTAGAAATTCAGTAAATAATAAATATCAAAAATAATAGTAAAGAAATGTTACATTTCAACAGAAATAGAATAATTTTTACTAATAAGCGAAGATATTTAGTTGAAGAATGTTAATTTTTATAAATATTAGCCAAAACAAAACGTTGGGAGATAATTTTAAAAAAATACACACTTTTTAAAATTTGTAATTTTTTTTTTTGTTGAATCTACCTTGACCGAACCCCAACAAAATACATCTAATTTTAATAATTTTATTTTCAATTATAGTTAGCTATATTTTTTTGACAAAACACACACATGTTTATGTGTATCATACATTCACTTTATTAGAAATGCAGCTTGAGGGGCGGAGAGTTTACCATATATGACATAAAGTACACAGCTGAATAAATAATAAACAAAAACAATACAGTTTCAATGATTTTATTATTACATTTTTCTCTTTGTGTGAGGAAGGACGATTGAATCAGGCGAATGATTTTTTAAAATCCGTTTAAAGCCAAGCGTATTTGTCTTTTTTATTTACTTTTTATTCCTTAAATTCTTTCTTTCAATCATTCTTCATTTCTTATAGTCAACAGGATTATCACTACTATTTACATCCATTTATTATTTAAACTAAATTTTTTAGGCATCAATTTTATATGATTTCATAAAAGCTTAGAAGAATTTAATTTTTATGAGAATTTTAATATGGTCTCCCCTTTTCCGAGCAAAACTTCATTGCTAGCCTTGACTAGACTTTATCGACATGTTTGGCCAGGTTCCATGGCGCCAAGCTACTTGTCCCATCATACACACTATGCTATGCATAGAATATTACTGAATATTTGAGTATCATTAGTTAATAGTTTTATTTTACTAACAATAACCCTCAAATTGTGAAACATTTGTAAAAATGATACCTAATTCATTCATTTTTTTTTGTCTAGTAATTTTATATCATAGGTTTTCTCCCTCCTGTCCTATATCATCAAGGTACTGGACTCCTGAGCCAAATATCTCAGATTCACTGCTCACAGGTTGATTTTTTTTTCTTGCTGTGCCTCGGTTTGTAATGGCCCAGAGGATTTCTGGTGTGCCATAGAGAATTCCCAGTCCTAATTTCGGTTGAACGGGAAAAAATCAGGCGGCCAGAATAGTTTATTGCCCGCAATAGTTCTAAGTGAGTTAAATAAATCCTTAATCTTCCACCTGGACATTTAGCGGGGCGAAACAGATTTTTTTTCCTCCCTTCTTTTTTTTTTTCTTTAGTGAATAGATAAACTTCTTAGCAAATAAGAACAGTTTTTATTTTAATATTTATTTTTTTCAACATCCTGTAACATATCTCGATTTCACGTATTCTCACAACTCGTGCGAAAAATGTTCTTAAGGGCAGCTTACAGACCTCCAAAATGGGTTTCGATTACAATTAAGAAAGAGGGGGGGAGGTGATCAGTTGAGAGATATATGTTTTAAGGAATAAATAATAGATCCAAAAGAGAGTTTTTTAAAAATGTGTTTTAATAGAAAGTAGTTCGTGTCTTGTTGACAGCAAGGGAAAAACCCATGGTATCCCTATACAACATAGGCCTGCATCGACGGGAAGAAGTTCAGGGAAGAAGAGAAGAATTTTTCGTTGGATTTAGGGATTGAATTCGTTAATTGTGGAAAGGGTTTAGCCACAGCCCGGACTTCTATGCCGTTATTTCAAGTAAGCTTCAGTGTAGTTGTTTGATTGTGCATATGTCTGTGAGTCTCGACAAAAGTTTGTGGCGTCTACTGGTGGTCTGTCTCTTTACCGTAATATGGGGACCCGGATGAGGGGTTTATCACCTCCTAGACCGATGTAAGAGGTTTAGGTTTTCAGAGGAATAGAACGCGAAAGCAGTTCAGTGGTAGGACAGGATGAGGGACGAAGGGTAAATATGACATGTCTTAATCTTTCAACATTGACTTAGAATCTGTACTTGATTGGCCAGGATTATAGATGTTTTGGAAGTGCCCTTGGAAGGATTGGGAAGAAAGGATGGGATTTGGATTTGTAGAAAAATAGCTGTATTAACAGCAGTACTGAAAAGGGAGATATTGAGTAGGCATATCTTCAGTTCATATTTTTGATATTCAACTTTTCAAAATGGAAAAATAAAAATCATCACAGAAATATTTTGGCTATTCTTGAGGCGTAATTAATCATAATAGATTTAAAATTAATTGGTACAATAATGATACCCAACGAAAATCTTTCACTAAATGTTACTAATTTTAATTTATATATTCAGAAGTTACGATTTAAGATCCGTAAGTAGGTAAATTAGTTGTATTTAACACTTATTTAGAAGAAATTTACTTGACGTATTCTGAGCACTATACATGGGTAAATTGCAATTCTAAATACTAAAACCGCAACAAATACTCTGAAGGAATTCGCTACTTGTTGGGCCACCTGAGTCGTAACGGTGTGATTCATGAAATTCCACATGAGATCATGGAAGATTAAGATAAATACCAAGCGGCTAACAGGGGATTAGAGGAATGGCTGAATAGTGGCTCTTCGACGTTAGAATACGCGCAAGAGGATATGTGTGCGCGTGCGTGCGTGCGTGCGTGCGCGTGCGTGCGTGCGCGTGCGTGCGTGCGTGCGCGTGCGTGCGTGCGCGTGCGTGCGTGCGTGCGTGCGTGCGTGCGCGTGTGTGTGCGTGCGTGCGTGCGTGCGTGCGTGCGTGCGTGTGTGTATGTGTGTGTGTGTGTGTGTGTGTGTGTGTGTGTGTGTGTGTGTGTGTGTGTGTGTGTGTGTGTGTGTGTGTGTGTGTGTGTGTGTGTGTGTGTGTGTGTGTGTGTGTGTGTGTGTGTGTGTGTGTGTGTGTGTGTGTGTGTGTGTGTGTGTGTGTGTGTGTGTGTGTGTGTGTGTGTGTGTGTGTGTGTGTGTGTGTGTGTGTGTGTGTGTGTGTGTGTGTGTGTGTGTGTGTGTGTGTGTGTGTGTGTGTGTGTGTGTGTGTGTGTGTGTGTGTGTGTGTGTGTGTGTGTGTGTGTGTGTGTGTGTGTGTGTGTGTGTGTGTGTGTGTGTGTGTGTGTGTGTGTGTGTGTGTGTGTGTGTGTGTGTGTGTGTGTGTGTGTGTGTGTGTGTGTGTGTGTGTGTGTGTGTGTGTGTGTGTGTGTGTGTGTGTGTGTGTGTGTGTGTGTGTGTGTGTGTGTGTGTGTGTGTGTGTGTGTGTGTGTGTGTGTGTGTGTGTGTGTGTGTGTGTGTGTGTGTGTGTGTGTGTGTGTGTGTGTGTGTGTGTGTGTGTGTGTGTGTGTGTGTGTGTGTGTGTGTGTGTGTGTGTGTGTGTGTGTGTGTGTGTGTGTGTGTGTGTGTGTGTGTGTGTGTGTGTGTGTGTGTGTGTGTGTGTGTGTGTGTGTNATATATATAAATAAATACTCAATTCATTTAAATTATTTTACTTGCTTACCAAAACTCAACTATTAACGTACTTATACAATAGATTACTAAAAAAAAATGATAAATACCGAATTTAATTTCATTATTTAAAAAAATCTCCAATTTGAAAAATCACAGAACGAATTTTAAGTAAATTTTAGGAATGCACTCCCCTGTTATAGATGACGTGAATGCTGTTTAAAAAATATTGCCATACAAGGGGGTCCACAACACGTATATTTCGAAACCATTAACCCTATAAATATATGCAGCGTGCATTCGAATGCTTTACTCACTGACTCATTCACTTACCTATGCAAATTCTAACCCACTTTTAGGGGGAATTGAAAGTGTGATAGGTCAAGACTGAAACTTAAGATTCAGTAGGGTGATGGGTCACCCCATACTTCATTCATTAAAGAAATACCGACAAATATTTATCCATTACATCTGAGGGGGGGGGGGGATTGAAAACACAGAACTGTATCAGGTAGTGTTTAAAAATAAAAATTATTGGAAAGTGTACTCATTGAATACTTCTATATGATTTTTTAAAAACACTTGAACTTGGGACTAAAATATATTTTTGTGTGACTAAATTATTTACATACGTACAAATTTAGGTTTTCTCATAATTTTAGAAAATTTCTAGAGAAATATAAAAGTTCAGAGATTTCTGAAATTAGGCAAATTTAATCTGCTGTTGCGATTGAAATAAGGCATACGACAATAATTTATAAGAAAAAAATTCTACACAATTTAGGTGACTAACACTAAATCAAAGTCGATAAATGACGCTAATTTTCTTTGAAATTTTAAAACTACAATAAATTAATCGATTTTTCTACAAAATCTAAACATTTCAGATTCTTTAGGTTACTGAACCCCCCCCCCCCAATCAAAAAAAGTCTTCTATAAAACCTCAAAACTTCATCAACCTACTACCATTATCCCGCTCTGGATTGAACTTCCGTTATCTAAGCAGCCAGGAAGCCAGACACCAGCAGGCGCTTCTTTTTCAACAGACCAAGGCAAACTCAGACCTAACATAAGATTGCAAATGAAAGAGGAAATTGGCCTAGCTTGCCTGGGAATCCAACACCTCTTCTTCAACGCACATTCGATACTTCTGTCACTCATCCATCTGTTACTACTAGCCAATCCAATCACCCCGTTTCGAAACCTACTGCTTTCAAGGTGTTCCTTCCTAGTCATATACCTATTCTTCCCATTTCCTTTCAAGACCTCTCAACCTTCAAAACTGCCATCACGTATCAATCAATCTTCTTGCCAAACATACAAAATATCCATAATCTCCTGCCTGCCTCTCAGACTTGATTCCTCTCCCCGAAATACTCTCACCACCCTTCTCCGGAACTCAAATGGACTTCTGTGATTCAGAAACGAACTGGTATTACTACTGGGTTTTCTCCCCTCCGACCCAAGCCTACTTCTGCTCTACCTCTCATTCCAACTCCTAGATATGGATAGTAACTTTATTTAAGCTAGAATTAATCACATCCTAACCCTCTAACAGACTTTTCTATACCTACTCTCTAACGATAGTCCTATTTTCCAAACATTTAACAATGTTCATAATTTATATACTTTCGAACTGATATCCCATCTTATCCTTCGCCCAGTCGGTTGGCGAGCCTTTCAAGTTCATCTCGAATAATCCACTAATTTGAATATACCACTCAAGGTTATTTTTAGTTGAAATCAGTTAGTATAAAGCAATGCTTCTTAGCTTTATCTCTTCCTTGTAGGTGAATTTCGATATTTACTCTTATTTTCATCTATCTTTATAAAAATAAACGTGGCAATGTGCATAGATTATGCAGGTTCGGGGTGGACGGAAATTCTTCTAATGATCCACGACTCGCAATACTATACTAGAGAAGTCAGAAGGCTATCTAAGGGCTATAAAAAATACACATCAATAAATATCACAAGAAGGTCTTAACTATAAACGGGTTATACAATGCATTTCATTTTCGACGCCGAAACTTAGGCTCTTGATATTCATGAATTCATAGAGTCAATAGAGAAATGAATTGAATTATCTTTGATAATATTTCATTGGTACCCAAAAAAGCTAGCTGTTCTTAAACGGACAGCAAGTTTTCAGCTCTCTGTACAACCTTGCAATGGAAAATTAAATTTCAAATTGATTTTTGTAATGTGAACTTTTGGAACAATGGAACGTTTCTACTATTTTGAAATAGAAATGTTACAAATTTTAGAATAAAATGCCATTTTTTGTCAATTCTAACTACCACTTTTTAAACCAACAAAATTATAATTCTTTTTCCCCTGGACATAAGTTAGACCAGCTCTGGACAAGAAGAAAAGACTCCCCTCCACACTACCCCCACTCCTGGTCGGGCATGCCGAAGCCGGCCAGTTCTCCTCCAGCCGTCACTTGCGCTGGTTCTGTGTCTGTCTTCTGCCCCGGGCTCTCAACGAGCTCTCCCAGTCAGTGATAACAGTTCAGCCCGACTTCTGAAGGTCTGCCACACGCCGGCAACAGACAAAATAAATAAAACCTAGGCTTCACCTCTTCCAGGATATAGTCAGCATGTTCTTGCCCAAGGTAAGGGTCTTCAGTCTTCAACACAAGAACTAATGTCAAGGTAAACCAACTTGGAATATTTACCAACCTCCTCTAGCGTTTGATTTGAAACGCCCTACCACCATTTACTAATTAATCAAAAATTAGAAATTTGGAAAAAAAAAAAATATAGATTCGGTCATTAGTATTAGAGGAATTATTTAATTCCTAATCATTGTATATTATTCTTCTTAGTTAACAATGTTAGCCACAATCGAAGCTTATCTGAGATATTAAAAATATATATATGAGCAAATAAT
>KZ807031.1:746631-774822 GCA_000696205.2 Oncopeltus fasciatus
TATATATATATATATTTAAAGCAGTACTCGCTAATGTAAAGGGAATTGAATGAGATACCTGGCGCGTTCTGGTAGCACAATTAGCAAGTGCACTGGCCCGGATAGCAGGAGATCCAGGTTCGATTCCTAAGTGGGATAAGTGGATTTTTTATTCCATTCCCTCTCATTAATTGTATAAAGTTTACATGGGATAAAAAACCACAACCAAATAAAACATTTATAGTATCCTCTATTTTAGTTTCTTCTCACTACTTTCCGCATGACGCCAGTATACCGAGCAAAAAGTACTCTTTGCTGAACCTTAAACCCCAAATAAACTTCCCTGGGATAATTCGTTAAATACACACAGCCACAATATATAAAGGCTGGACGAAGTGAAATTGGCGAACAGGTTCAGAAGGCTTGAGGTTGGAGGTACAATACGGACCAGCAAATCCCATCCCATCCCACCGAAGCCCCCTAATGAGACTTCCCTCGGGATCAGGGAGCCGGGATATGAGTCTCTCCCCCCGGGCTTTTGAAGTACACCCGCCTCTGTGTGTTTGTCCGCCCAGAGGATCGCTTATCCGCACGCTTCACCCGCAGGAGAGCCGGCTAATCAACTTCCTCAGGCTCAATTTCCCCATCAGAAGCCGATAGACTCACTCTCTCTTGAAGATACTCCTAATCCTATCCCAGCTACTGTAGGAAGTAACCTCCCCAATTAGACTAGAACAAGTTATTTTCTATACATTTTGGTACTAAATTGTCCAATTTAGATGTAGATCATTATGAAAAATAACCTCTATCGCTGTTTCAAGATTTTAATTTGAAAGCAATTTTTTTTTTTTTTTTCACAAAAAATCAATTTGTTTATAATGAATCAGTTCAGCAAATTTAGTCAGAAATATTTCCAAAAGGCAAAGCCCAAAAGACGACAATTATACAAAGTTAGACTTTGATTTTGAATAATTTAGAAATATTATTGACTTTAAATTATTTTACTATAATATAATAATATTATTACATAATTTTTGGGTAAGCCTCCATTTTAACCACTTAGGTTATGGAAGGAGGGGCTATCTACAGTTTGTCATCCTATTCTAAACATCCATGGTTCAGGACAAGCACTTATTTATAGAAAAAAAACTTGCCCTGAGCGGAATTGAAACCCGCAGTGTCAGGATAGTGAAACCCCAAACAGATCCCATGAGCAACCCTGGCCACTATTACATAATTAAAGTTATCTACTAATGTAAATAATTAAAAAATACTTAAACAAAATCTTTATATTTTATATTTAAAAAAAAAAAAATTATTCCAGCTTTCCTTCTCTCCTTTTTATTTATTTTTTTTTGTCATTTTTGAAAGAGTGTATCTAATAAAATTAGTCTCATGTCATCAATTAATTAATTTCAAAAATTATTTTCAATAATTCATTCGAACCCACCTACTATACGTATACCACTGAACGAACTTAAAATAACTACTAACCTACTACCTACTACTACTACAAACTTGTACTACAAACCTATACCTAGATACTAAAGATTATAATGACTAAATTCTTACACACTCAAATGTGTGTGTGTGTATATATATATTAGTCCATATACAGACCTCAGGATCCACAATACCCTCTGGGTAACTACCCAGTTTATAGAACCAGCCTCCAAGTCTCATNTATATATATATGCGCGCGTGACAATGAGGCAAATGCATGATCTTTATCGACCGGGGCGTGCGTATTCGACAAGGAGCAACTCTACAGTATCCAATTCGGCTCAATTATACTTTTATAGTTTGATAATTTACCTCCCTTTTAACAACTCCGGGTCAAGGAGGTAGTGCCTATCTACAGGTTGCCACCCTATTCTAAACATTCATGGATCTGGTTTTTATTTTGCAATAAAAGTTTGCCCAGAGGGGATTTGAAACCGCAGCGCCAGGATTGCGAGACCCGAACGGATCACATGAGCCAGCTACCCTGGCGCCCCTAATTTCATACTTCAAGGCTCCCTGATAGGCGGTTCAGTTCGGAGAAAGCGTGAAACCACGAATTAACAGGGGAATCATACTATCAGCTGCGTCCCTTGTTAAGATAGACATAACTAGGATCGTCCACGCCACCAGGAAATTGACCTGAATGTAGGCGTCTCTTTAATCCTGTTATTAGCTCCGCAATTGACATAGCTGCCGAATCCTGTACAATAATCCTTTTTTTTTTTCTTAGAGTTACAGTCACGTCGGCGTGGCAGTCAGACCCCCTTCCAGACTCCGATGATGGTGCACCATGAATCACCTGAAGAAGGAGAACAGTTTAATAGTACGGCTCTTTGCAGAATAAGCCTGTCCACTAAGTGCATACCTTAGCGCCGTAGGCAACTAACAGCCTAATATTTCCATGTCACGCATGTCCAATCCATGACGTGGAATCTTATTATACAAGAATCTGAAGCTAATGTCATTTCATTCATAAAACTAACAATACCGATGATGTTGATGATTATTAAATCGAAATAATTTTTTTTTTTTAAATTGAGAACAATCTTAAGAATCCTCTTTTAAGGGAAACGCTCAGCCCGTACAGTATGATTCGAAATTAATTTTCTTTATCATCTTTTCTCGATAAAAAGTTGAGGGAACATAAACGTTACAAAATTAAATTTTATGAATTTTCAACGAGAAACCTTTTGGACACTCAAATTAAAAAAAAAAGTTCACCATTATAAATCATGTCTCCTTCTAGATTCCCTGTTTTCTCTTCCAACAAATGAATGTATTCCAAATTTTGCAATTATAAGCCTAAATATGGAGTTTGGTTTCTATATTTTAAAATAAGAGAGTGATCAAAGGATTTTATTTTCTCTAAAAATGAAACAGTAGAAAAATGTTAGAAAAATTACAATTATACTATAACTATTTACTTTTTCAAAGTCAAGTGTGGAATTGTGATTGTTCTATGCGGTCTTTTAACCCTCCTTCCACTCATCCTTAGCCGATTTTAAATATAAATAAACTTATGAATCAAAAATCAGCTAAAAAATAAAATTTTGAATATCGCGATATAATTATATCATAAATAGTAATAATTATTCAATAATAATGTTAACAGTACCCAATCACTGAATATCATAACTTGTGTCAACTTAACTTTTTATTAGATTCCAAAATTGGGAAGCAATTTTGTTCGTCCTCGAATTTAAAATATTTTTTTTTTTCCATGGGGAGACCTTGATGGATTTTTATATTATGAAAAACAAATTCTTGTATTTTTTCACCAATTAAAAAACCAAACAGATTTGGTTGAGCATTACTACTGTACCTTGAATATGCCACTGAGATCATTCTTAACTTTTCTAGATAACGATTACGATTATTGTACTTAAAGGATTGTTCTTTGACTGAAGACAGGATCCTTCAAAATCGGTTTCCGTGTCTCCAAGGTAGGTGCTTGAACCTTTGCGGAAGGGGGTATTCGTGGCTGAGGGTAGTCATGCTGCAGACAAAGACTGACCGCTATGTCGACACGGTCTCTGCGGGCTCCGGCCTGGGGTACGAGATTCCCCCCTTATGGGGAGCTTTCGGTGTAACCTCTCAGGCATCGCAAAACTCAGCATCTTTCGCCCCTGAGGCGTGTGAGTGTACCTGGTACATTTAGCGGATTTGTTTATGTTACAACAACAGTCTTAATGAATTGTAACATCTCATTAAATCATGATGGGAAATTTATCATTTTTACTTTTATTAACTAACGAGATTTATTATTCAAAATCTCCATTTGAACAAGATTTATCTAATAAGTAAATCAGAATATTCGCAAATGCTCCCTATTACGTATCCAGTTCCTCCCTTCACCAGGATTTTAATATCCCTTTCATATCCCCCCGCTTCACTGTTTTCTACAGTCATCATATCATCCTAATCCAATAGCACAGACCTTGTCCTCCAACTCTAACCACTATAAACCTCCCGTAGACTAAAACGAAGATGGCCTCGTAAGCTCCTGGGAGCATAGTTTGTATTTAATTTGAAGTGGAATATTTAGTTACCTTTTCCTCGTGCGATTGTCAATGAGTAAGTAAAACTAACATATAAAAAATAAAGAAATCCCATTAAAAACGAAAAAAAAATTAGTAATTTTAAAATTATATCTTAATTCAANAAAAAAAATTAGTAATTTTTTATTATTAAAATTAAAAATATTTTTTAAATCAAAAAGAAAAAAATTAATTGATAAAATTTCTAATTAAGGTATACACTTACCTGTTACATGTTTTAGTGTTGACGGTTCACAAATTCTAAGAATTCATTGAAGAAATAAGACAAATTTAATCAGGTAATACCCAACCATTTGAAGAATTGATCAAGAGCAAAATAGCTTTCTACTTCAAATAGATTGCATACAATTTGTTGGTAAATATTATATTACTAAATAATGGCTAAATCGATCGGAGAATGTGTGACGTCGACGTCAAGTGCGTGCACAGTGATGTGCGTGAGGGGAACCGGAAGAAATCTTACGCGTGACAGTGATAAAAGGTTTTAGTTCTGTCAGTGGTCAGAGCCCTGCGCCTTAGGGAGTGAGTTCTTTAACCCTTAAAACCTCCCTTAGTCCGTTAAGTCTTTGAAAAATCGTATTAAATAATAAAAGTATCAATAACTCAAGATCAACACTTTTTAAACCATTATTCAGTTATACACTACAAGAACCGGAAAGTGTGACCAATTTTGCCTTAATTCGTAGCTTCTTCAGTAAAAATCGACTTTTCTTCAGTACCTTACTCTGAAAGACTGCTCTAGCAAATTCAATAATTTATACGAGACCTTTAGCCTTCCATTAAGAAGTAGAAAACAGAAGGTTGTATTTTAATTAATGATTAATAATTTAAAAATAGGAAGGAAGTCTATACCATAACGGATACTATTGTTTATACAATCCGCAGTCAATATCAGAGTGTTCTAAGCCTCAATCGATGTACTGAGCTAATATGTTGCAAGAAAAACAACAAAAAATTAAAATTAGCTATGCAACAGAATCACCGGGGAAATAAAAATCTATTGTTGAAACATTGGCAAAGTAGATAGTGTAATATCTAGTGTAGAGGGAGTTTAATGTGATACCTAGCTCGTCCTGGTAACATAATTGGTAAATGCACCGGCCCGGATAGCAGGAGATCCAGGTTCGATTCCTGGCTGGGACAGATAGATTTTTTTTATTCTATTCCCTCTCATTAATTGTGTAATATCTTACTCATTTCCTTCGACAAGTAATTTATCTATGAGATTCACCAAAACATTACTCAACAAAATCTCACCACTGAAGACAAAATCAAGCCGTTCGTATTCTATTAAGCTGTATTATACTGCATTGATAGACAAAAAGTGCCCTGAGAGCCTATTTTATAATTTGAAGGTTTGCACACTGAACACGACAGTAGATAATTACATATCGTGTCTAGCGGCATCACACAAGAGGCTACACACAAGGTAAACAAGACAGTTTATTAATAACGTTTTTAAACCTGACCTAATTTCTAATGTCACGTGAGAATTTAGGTCTCATTTCTAACGTCACGTGAGAATCAACTGACACACATTAGTTACACCTAATGACCCATTACATCACTTACTCGTGAGCACCTTCTTATTTGGGCTACAATAATAACAAAATGTTATCATGGTTGATGATTAGTTGGCCGTCTCGAATATCGTGTGAGAATGGTCGGGGTTTCGGCCAGGAAGAAAAAAATATACACCACAATTTGGAGTAATATTTTTATTTTATGCCAACGTTTCGGCTTAGCTAGTAAGCCATCATCAGGGCTAAAAAGACAATTATGTGTGTGTATTGTCTTTTTAGCCCTGATGATGGCTTACTAGCTAAGCCGAAACGTTGGCATAAATAAAAATATTACTCCAAATTGTGGTGTATATTTTTTTCTTCCTGACCGAAACCCCGACCATTCTCACACAACAAAATGTTATGTTGTAAATAAAAATTAACGTTTTTTTTTTGTTCTTTATTACATATACACGTACTTCTCTTATGATAATTTTTATTCTTCATTTTGGAAAATTATCTTTTAACCTTCCTTCCGAATTCTAGCCCATGCATAATGAAGCTTATCACTATTCCTGTCTCTTCAAAGAATTTTCTGTGGTCCTTGACCCAATTGGTCGATCCCATTCATAAGTTATTCATTTTGTTGAATAAGTCTTCTGGCATTGATTGTTAGTAGATAAAGCTATTCACGTTGGTACAATATAAAAAAAAAAAAAAAAAATCTTTCCGATTCTCAATTGATAAAGCTAATGTTCACGTAGGCTTTGTTTTTTAAGCTAATGTTTGTCATGGCCTGTTAAAAATGTATTTTTATATTTGTCTGTACACGCTGTAATGTCTAAAATTTTCAAAATGATCGGTCAACTGGGAAGGGGGATCTTAATATGTTCATTATCATTAGCGTTAAGAAAAAAAGGATAGAACAAAATAGGCGTAGAATATAATTTTATATCATATATATTCTATAACATATTTCAAAGAAACGCTATAAAAAAATATGATTGACGATTTTACTCTTTCATTCGTTGATTTTAAGCTGCAGAACAAGTATGTCAACTAGGTGAAATTGTTCGCCCAAACTTAGCTTATCATTTTCGTTTGAATATAAGTTTAATTAGTACTGATAGTATATATTTGATAATCATTATTATCATATAATTCATTAATTATCAAATAAGTATTATTATAATTAATGATTATACGAAGCCTCTCAGTAATATAAAACACCAAGGGAAAAAGAGGTCTAACATTGGTCAATAATCTCACAAGTAAAATGTTTAAATGGAAATTTTGAAAATACTACTCACATTGCACACAAATCTCAAAAGTCATATCTGAACAACCCAAGGATTCATAAAGGATTAGTATGCATTTGTGTTTGCATAGCAAAGGAAACTTTAAGATATGCAAAGGACACCTGCATCCAGGGTCGTTTATTAAAATGTAAACAGTATGCAGATGAATGTATTTCGTCCCCATAATGCATATGCACAAGGATTAAAAAATAGTATATACTATTCATAAATACTGAATTATTTTCACTAAATTAATTTATAATTACAATTTTACTAATTTATTTAATTGAGGGTTTCTTAAGGCCATGAGTATGGAATTTTTTCCAAGGACGTTTCGAACTCTTTGAAGTATAAGCTTAATATTTCCCAATTTGAGTTTATAGAAGCCAATCATTTCAAGGCAATTCATTATTATAAACTCTTTTTTTTTTTTTTTGGACCATAATTTTTTAATTCAAAGAGATGTGACTACAAAAGAGAGATAAAATGTGCAAAAAATAGAGAACCATAAAAAAGAAAAATGACCCTGATTTGATATACCAAGAGAGCGGAGATAGTGTGTTTTAAGACGAGAGATCAGCTTGGAGTTCTAAAGTCAAGAGCTAATGGAACAGCCAGAGGTTGCAATAAATCGTGTTAAAGGATCCAAACAGATTTGGTAAAATGACAGCTGGAATGTCAAACTTCACTAGTTATATTAAGAGTGAGGAATAAACACATGTCAAATAATAACAAAATGAGCTAAGGGATCAGATGGAAAAGATGACCATCAGATGTTTTTGGCAGATAATTTAAAAAATGCACATTTTTTAAAATTCTTATTTTTTTGGATCTTAGATAATAATATCTATGGTCAAAAAAACTCTCCAGATGACCATCAGACTGCTTCGAACTAGAATCATTGAATTTTAATGAAACTAATTCCATGAAATTCAGAGAAAATGGCAGGGAGCATATAAGCATGAGCTTAGTGATTGAGTATCCCACAATTAAACCATTGGGATACAAAAACATAACTTTTATTTATTTATTATTTAGCTAGAGAGTTGAGAAGGTAAAGAAAATTGTTCTGACTAAGATAAGGCGATAGTATGTGCTTCTGGAGAGTAAACATAATCCAATTTCCCCTAGAGTCCCAAGATAGGTTTTCCACAGTCAGTCATGATTAAAATCGGCGGAAAATTGGAGGGACAATACAGCCATATCAAAAATAATATCCAATAAAGCATGTCCCATAGAAATTAATACCTAAAATAAGAAAATCACGTTGAACTCACGTTGAGAGGAATAGGTATCCTTAACGTGGGCGTGGCTGAGATATCGTAGGTGGCCAGTACAAATAAAAGTGGAAATGAATAATTTAGTCAACCTAATAAAGGAAGAAAACAACATTTAATATGATATAACGTCAAACATAGATAAAATGAGTCTTGAGGGCAAGGGGGACAGAATCAAGGTAAAAGAAAAAAAATTAGGTACATAATAAAAATTAATACGTGGAGAAAAAACAAAGTGGATATTTTAAATCCTAAGGCTAATCATAATAAATAGTTTGGCTTGAATTGCGTGGGCAATTTAAATTCGGGTATAAATTATAGCAGCTATTTTTTGGGAGATAGAGGTCATAATTTATTGTATTCAGACATCTGGAAGAGAGTTAGGTCCTAAAATTATGGAAAATAATTCAAAGAGGCAATATTTTCAAGATGCTTTCAAGTCCCACTACTATCTCAAGAACCAGAGGGAGAGGAAATTGAAAAATTTATAAATGTTAAATTTTTATAAATGGTAATTTCGGTTCTGGATTTATAAGGCTAATCGTCCTTAAAGTTAAGATAACATTACATTAAATCTAATTTTGAATTCCTGATCTCATCTTCAGTGCTACGAGTACGGTTAAACGGATCTGTGAATTTAAAATTTACATGTCGAGTAAAATGCATCAAATACTCTTTACTGAATAAACAAATCAGTGTTCATTTCATATTTTATTACCTCCAAAAATATTTTTTATTACTACTTGAAATTCTACGTAGCCAATCCACCCCCAATTAATTATTTAAATATTTTACTTTTAAAGGCACTGGAACTTCTTAATTATGATTATTTTTTTAAACTTTATACCTGTTTCAACATTTAAATTTAAAATATCACATACAAAAACATGGTGATTTGTCATAATTTGTATTATAAATTAAGCGTAAAACTTATAAAGGCAAAGGAAACAAAAAACAAACAATAAATACAGGTGAAAATAGAGGGAAACAGACGTTATGTATGGTCTTTTTCACTTAGAACTATTTTTTACCCAGTGCTTAGAGAACACAAGGACATTAACGGCACACAAACTGCTTCTTTTTTAAAAGTAATGAATGATACATAATTAGGACTGCAAGCCATTGAGTAATTTGAGAGAAGCTCAGAGAGAATTACAAAGAGTTTACAAGTATTGAACCCTCAGGCTCAGTGAATGAAAGAAACCAACAGACACTAATTAAGTTCAGCAATTACTAAAGTAAAAGTCAATGTTTTAAATAAACCACACTCACTAGAAAGTCTAGATCCTCCTCAAGAAACACTCACTGATAAAAAAAAGTTCAACTTCGAAACGCAAAGAATTCATCTGACATTACCGAGGGGAATATTTGACAGTGACAGACATCTTTTGGTGTCCTCCTTATTTTCGACAGCGAAAAGACTCGTCACAGTAACATTGTGGTTTCGAGTCCCGCTCTGGGTATGTCATATAGGGGTAAAGAAGAGAGTGGTAATCTACAGCTAATACGTCTCTCTCGACACTCAGTGACTGACTGCAAAGAGGGGGAAAAAAAAGAAATGGAAAAAGAACGAATATGTGGGAAACACAAGGGAAGTGACAGTGTTAGACAGTAGCCAGTCAGCAGAACTGTCAATGACCACAGATGACAAAGACGGGGGCCGGCACAAATCCCGAACAATCACCTGCCAGCAAACTGTAGCTCCGGCTCCATACCACATCCTCACCACAAATCCAAACATTGTTTAAATTTCGCTTTTATATAATTACTGGCTGATGGAGGTTCTCAATCAGAGGTAGGTGAAATAAATGAGAAATGATCAGTACAACCTCCACAGTTCATTGTTGTAGGAACCTTGTTATTTACTTTTTGGAACAACATAATTAAATTAACATGCAGAATTGAGCATTTAAAGTAGACTTTTATTATTTAAATTTTGAAGATTTGTTCATTTACGACTTGTAAAATACTTAAAAATTGCTACATAACATCTCGAAAGAGCTACTGTATGGGGCGTAGACTTGGGAGAGGTGCGAGTAACGAAAGCTGACACCCAAAGTCTACACCGTACAAGATGTCTACGGCCAGTAATGGGAGTTTAGAATCGCCAGACTGTGGACATGTAATGAGAAAAGGAAATAGTGTTGGATTGGTTGGTTATACGATCACGGAATGAAGCACTGTTCTGGAATCCCCAAGGGCACCGAAGGGTTGACACAGGGCGAGGCCGATGATGACAGAATTAGGAAGAGAGACAATCTTGGTCAAGGGAAGGCTCTTGTCAGAGATAGAAGCATGAACTCCATTCCGTCCCTCGCCATTGACGGACCTCTACATAAGTTTCGTTTTATGTTTTGAGTTCTTAACCAACGATAGCAGTCCGAAAGTTTGAATTTCGTGTTTAGACAAAAGAGTCACGGAATCATCTCTTTCAAAAATAGTTCTCCTTTCTATCTTCTACGTGTGTTGGAGAAGGGCAGAATGTCTTCAGTCTCGTTGCATGTGGTGTATAAAGAACAGCCAACATTCATCATCATGTAGAGTGACCATACAGTGCGTGCATTGATTTTAGCGGGATACGGCCGCTTGAGGGTGAGTGTCTTAAACCATGGCTGGCTGTCAGTTTACTGTTGAAATGAAGCCTTTCCTTTTGGTGGTCACGTTGGTGTGATTGAATTTCGTGAGAGTGCTCTACGACAACACATAAACACACATGTTTTTAATAGCTTTATTTGTATTTGTCACGAATCAAAAGCCTTCCGAAAGAAGAGTACTTGACAATGTTTGGCGGTTGATCTAGCTAAGTTTGGGAAACTTAGCGAGTCAGATGAAACTTCAAATTTTTCCCCCAAGAGAGCGTCAGTACTTACTGGACAGACTCCTTCAACTGTACCAGAAAGTAATAAATTAGCAGTGGCTGAATATATGGATATATATATGGAATAGATAATTTTAGAAATCGGCTGAGCGCCAATGTTTTTATTTTAGTCAGTGAGTTCTTTAAATAATTTCATTCAGAGCAATGGCACATTTTATTGATATGTGTCTGAATGTTTTTTAACTAATTATTTTACTTAACCATGGGAATCGGCATACATTTTTTACACCACCACCTCTTTTTTCTTTTCTTTTTAAACAATAACATTGTAATGTGAAATCAAAAATAATGTGACACCATGCACAAAGGCTTCTGACATGTCACAATTTGGTTTACCGAAGACTACTTTAAAAAATGTATGTATATACACCTATTAATATTTTTTTTTTTTTTTAATGTGATAGAAAATTATTTAGAAGAGGATAAAATACTATATAAAATTCTTTATTTTAGCAAAAAGTTCTAGCCGTATGTAATCTAAAATTTATTTATAAATTGACCAATCATAACGAGTGGTTATTACTTTAATCATGAATCACAACTATCAATCATAAGTTAATCAAAAATTTATATCTTTAAATTTCGTTATTATAACTATTTCCGTGCAATTATGTTCGAAGTATATTTTAATATTTCTCTGTGCGAAACGAATCCATTATAATGGGGCTTTCCAAATCAAAAAGACATTCACTCGTAGAAATTTATATGTTTAAGAACTGCTCAGTACAGCAATGATATGTTTTATATTTGCATAAAAAAAAAAAAAAAATGGGTTTTACGGATGAATTTATTCTCAATTCACGGCACTCTAGAGAGAAGACCTGATTTTTTCCCATTCAATAAAGAATGGTTCTCAATTAGGGTTGGGTGTTCCCTAGGTGCACACCAGCAATCCTCTGGGCCATTACAAACAGAGGTACAGAATGATACCACAAACCAACTGTGCATATTCAACCTGGGACCTCTGGCTTAGGAGTCCAGTACATTTATCACCAAATCGCCGTGCCCTATTCGTACGATTAATCTCATATATAATTAGTTTTCTCGCATGGACAGGAGCAATCAGTATTTATAATTTCATAAAAATCAGTTAAGTAATTTAGGTTTGTCAATTTTTATAATTATACTACAGTAGGTTACTTGTGAATCAAATGACGCAGACTCTCGCAGAGTGCAAGAAAACCCATCTATTTACAAATACCTTTAAGAGAAGAAAAAATGCAAATCTCCTTGCGTTCGACAAATTGGCACCAACCTGAGGCAGATAAGTTTAGCGGTTTGGCTTTGAAGCAATTCTAACTTTGAACTATAAATTGAGCTCCCCCGGAGTTGATGGATGACGCCCCAAACAGAGAAAATCCCCAAATATCATTAAATTCGATTCAGCTGTCCCCGTGAAAAATGATGTACGGCTTACAGACATTTTAAACCAATTTCGAGCGAATATTGATATTTTGGATGTTCTTATGGAATACCTATTTTTCTAGATGTATTCTCCTCGGAGTTGTGGCACTGGCCGTTCTCTCCCTCATGTCAATGCTACTCACAGCCATTGAACAACATCGTGAGCAATTACAAAATGTATATTTACTCACAGAATGTAACAAACCAATACATTAATTACATTTTCAAAAAACGTACATTCTCCAATACTATACTGGACCAAAACAAAATAATGGTACTTTTAAAGTAAAAGTTGATTAATAGTATTGTCAAGAAAATTTATTTATATTATTTTCCTTTATAATGACCAATAATTCGAATTTGTAACAAAAGACTTAGCAATACCCACAGCTGTGCGATTTAATCCGATAATTGTATACTCCTTCAAGTAAATATTGCTCCTTCATGACAGCATTGAGGGAGTACTTCCCGCCCGGTCGTACCTAACATCCCACAGTGGGTAAGCCAAGCTTTACCGTAGGGCCCCTCAAGGGAAGTTATAAAGACTGGAAGAATGGGGCTGTCTAGTGCTTTTGGGGAAGGAGCGGGCGCCCTCTCTTATCGATTACTGGAATCAGCTGATCAGGAAAGCTTGAGAAGCCAGGATCAAGGTGAGGAACACTCTAGTAGAGGGTCACCTCTAATGGGAAAGCACATTCACACATAAGAGTCACAGTACAAATATAACTCTTGTTCTTAAAAGAAAAAAACCTGTATATATATATATATTGAGTGAGTTTTTGTCCGTAGAAATTATTAGTAGATGGTTTAAGTTTTCCAGGCAGTAACCATAAAAAGATACTCTGGCAGTAAGATAAATAGATATACATACTCCAGTTATATTTAATCTTAGAAATAATTGCATAATATATTATAATTATATATAATAAAGCTTACTAAACAATAGTTTGTCAAACAATAATCTTTTATGATCACACTGGAAGAGCTATAAATAATAAATAGAGAGTTTTTGACCATAGAGATTATTAGTAGAGGTTTTTTTGTTGGGATTTGGTCGGGGTTGATCCAAAAAATACAATTTTATAAAAATGTATATTTTTTTTAATTATCAGTCGACGATTGGGCTTACGTTGTAAGCCATCTCCAGGCCTATATTGAAGGCGAGAAGGGACGTATTGCCACTTGTATCAAATGTTCATGACTACCTACTTCAGTTACCAACATTTGATCTAGGTGACACGACACGACGTTCTCTCTCGCCTTCATGATAACCCTGAAGGTGGCATACTATGTTAGCCAAAACGTCGGCAGATAATTTAAAAAAAATACACATTTTTTAAACTGATTTTTTTGGATAAACCTTGACCGAACCCCAACAAAAAAAAACTGTACTATTAGGAGTTTAACTAATTTTACTAAGTGAGTTAAAGTACTTCTTTTGATTCCTTAACTCACAAAAGCTGGCTTGGAAATGCTCTTTAATAATCGGACTAATAGATATTGTAGTTAAATTTATTGAAAAAGAATCGATCGCCATACTTTCAGAAAAATAATGAGATAAGAGTAAATATGAATGCGCGTAGAAATACAATGGAGCCCCCGGTATATGTACAGTAAACAATTTACATATACAATATATAACACAAATACTCACACCCATATATACATACATATATATAGTAATCAAGAACAGGTGGGAAAAATAGTCCAGTGAACACGCAGAAAGTAAAATAACAAGGATTAATATTTTCGGGGATTTCTCGCCCTTCGTCAGTGAGGAGTGAAGAGAGACTCTCCACTGTAATTTTTTTCTTTTTTGTGTAAACACTGCACTCTCTATCCCACCTGTTCTTGATTACTATATATGTGTTTGAGTGTGTGTGTACATATGTGAGTGTGTGATTGGATATCATTGTGTGTCTTAATTAATATACTTTCTTTTCTAATAAAAATCAGGGGGATTTTCCAAAATGGAGTATATATTCAGGGCAGAGATTCATCGGGAGAGATTAGGTGTGATATTGGGTCTGTGAGTGCAGCGAGGCGAGTGATAGCCAACTCAATTAGAACTGCTACCATTATCCACTTAAAGGTCTCCGTCCACCTTCACAATTCAACAAGTCAGTGTGAACAGCTCTTACTACATAAGCCCATTCAAGCTGCTCTCGGGGGGTCAATTGTCTTGTGCGTAAAACGTATGGATGAAGTCTAGGGATGTCTGTAAGGACAGTATGTAAACATATGAAAATACTCTTCATGTAAGGGATTATTTATGTGAGAAATGTTTCTTTCTGGAATGACTTGATCGAGTCGAGTTATCCTGCAGTGACTACCCTTTTCTAACCGCGAGGGATACTTCAATTGTTTTACAGTGTTATCCACAGGCCTAATTAAGCATCTATAAGAAAGTGATAATCAAGATAGTAATTTGCCAAATCTAAACATTTTCCGTCTCTATATTTACGCCCATATACTTTTTCATTGTAGAATAAACATAAACTACAGCTATTCACGCTAGCCTAAAATATTAATAGGTAATCAAGATAGTTGTACACTCACGATTATATACATGAATAAGTAAAAAAAAAATAATTTTAGGGTTTGTTTTTTTCCTAAAACCATCTGATGAGTTCAATAATGTCTAAAAGTACTAAGGGAAGAGGATATACAGAAATCAAAATTAAAGATTTTAAGGTGCCATTATTATTATAGCACCATAAAAAATTATAGAATGCAATTATGTTCTACCATATAGACTGTATTTATTTTCTACCATAAAGAATGTAATTATATTAATAAGTTATCTGTTTAGTCTCGGTGGTGCAATTGGCTAGCACGCCGGCCCGGATAGCAGGAGATCCAGATTCGAGTCTTGGCTGAGAGAGTTAGATTTTTTTATTCTATTCCCTTACATTGTTTGTTTAGAATGTAATTATGTTCTACCACATTTTTTGAAAATGCGTTTAATGAAGGTTATTCAAGATATATAAGAATGTAGCTAGGAGATAGATTTGACTGCTTAAGTAAGGTTACTTTTTCTTTCATTGTTCTTTCGTGTTTTATGCCCTGAAAAATTCGTAATTATTAATGAAACCAAGAGATACATAGAATTTTCTTAGTTGGCAACTTGTGCGTAGTGCGCTCATTTTGATCCTCCTCACCCGTCCCGCGCCGTCCAGTACCTCTATATGCAGTAATCGCCCGATAGGCTACAAATAGTCAGAGCAGCGATAAACACTCGAGTGTTCCGGTTTATCTATAAGTACCCCCTACCCCCCGAGACACAGAGGGCGCCAGTAAAACGATACGGGGCGCAATAGGAGACATGAAAAGTAGACTTTACCGCCGAATAAATTACAAGGAGAGAATGGGACGAGAGCAACAAGAGAACGCAAGGCTGCCGCCCGCGGAAACAAAAGCTCTCACATAAATATCATTAAACAATAGCGATGCCAGCGAGGTGTAGAGCCGGTTTCAGCAGATTTAGTCTGCTTCAATCTGACCAGGCTTCCTGTAGAAAAAGTGGGCTTAATTTAGCAGAGGAAGTAGTCGCACATTAATAGGTCATACGTTGTAGATAAATATGGTTATTCAAATATTGGCTATAACCAAACCAAACACTTAGACAACGGTAAAGAAAATAAGACTCGAAAAAAAGCCATCTCGATTTTTAATAACAAGGAACACGTAAGTTATTATAATTATCGCTAAACAAGCAATACATAAATAGAAATTATAACTCTCATATTTTTTTAAATCAAATTCTTTATTGAATTAATTTAAACTGAACAGTTTAGGTTGACCCCCCTACTCCTAATTCATCGTGAAACATCTAAAATATCTATTTAATAAATGAACTGTGTAGAAATTCACTACTTTAAATGAAATATTGCGCTCCCGAAACCTAAAAAAAATGTTTACACTACTAATACATTTCAGATAATCCCCTCTCCTATTCGTCCGGTTTTGCTCGGAAGAAACTCAGCCTTTCTTTTCACACTCATTCGTTTCAAGACAGAGGAAGCAGGTGTCATCCTTCAATTGCCCCACTTCCCGTATAGGTCTGTTCCTCGCGCCACCTACTTCCCTAGTCTTTAAGAATAAGATAAAATATAATAAAGCTTAAGAGATATAATTCAGCATTCCTTTCATTTTGTGGTTTTTTTATTTTCTTTAAGTATTAGTCTATCTTTCAACCATTTACGGTCTGGAGGAAAGGGCTATTTACAGTTTGCTTTTCTATCCTGAACATCCATGGCATTTCTCGATAAATGCTCGCCCTGGGCAGGATTCAAACCCGCAACGGATAACATGAGCTACCCAGCCCCCCCCCCCCTTCCCATGTCCTTCTTAATGAAATATGGGAAATATGTATCTGTTTATCTCTCGCCGGTTATGCCTCACCGGTTTGTAATGCTCCTCGGAGCACAACGTCCGCAGACACACTATAACCATAGCCCGCACATACCTACGGGTAAAAGAGTCGCTACAGGTGGTGTACCAATTACACTCACACCACCATAGCACACGGACTGCTATTTCATAGCAAATTTGTATCATCACTGTTACTAATAGACGAGGCAGTAGTGAAAAAAAAACCACCCCAAAAAAGCGGTATCTGTTTAGTTTAGGCGGCTCCTGCATGTAGGACTTTCTGGCTATCAAGATTGAACATTTGCTGTTATATTTTTAATTCATTATTTTTTTTTTTTTTTAAATAAACACATATTAGATAGAGAATGAGGACAGAGTCTTTCGCCTCCACGAGAATAAGCTGTGAGGATAGCGGAGGCGACCAGTCGGCGCGACAGCTTTCTCCCGCCCCAGTGGACAGGAAGGCATGGCAGCCGACTTCTTCTGTCGACCAGGTTCGCCGACTTCTAACTCGTTTCCTTTCCCGTTATTTATCATTCAACCCTCACTTTCTAGAATTCCACTCGATTAGGACAGCTAGAGCTAGCTACTCGAAGGGTGAGAATGAATCGCACAATCGGGGCCTGTTCCGTCCTCACAATCAGCCTCAATTATTAAGTATTTTAATAAGGTGTTAAATAATTAATTGAATTATTGGTAAATTTAGAAATATAGAGGCATCCTACAGAGCTACAATAGAAACAAAGATTGTAATGAACGGAAAAATAAATCGCTAATCGGTGGTCCAATTTATAGTTCGAACTGTGAAATGAAATTCACGTTCTTTTTTTTTTTTGTAAACATCTTCTGCTCTGTAGTATTCAATATTATTATTGTATAAGAGAATATTTAAGAAAAGAAACAGATGTCAAAAATAATAAATATATCTATAAGCTTTTTCACTTATGTTACAATAACCCACCTGATGAACAACCGTAAATGCAATGACTTGAGCAAACTCCCAACTCACAAACATGCATATATATAAAACTTATACACAAACATACCAACTTACATACTGACTGAGAAAAAAGAATTATCGCTTAGATGTAAATAAAAATGAGGTCCTTCACGATGGAATTAACATGAATGATAAAAATTAAATCTATACAGTTTCATATTTTCTTTTGAATTAGTAATAAAAATAAATTATTTAATTATTATTATGCAATTATTGAATTCTTCAATGGACTTCCCGTGAACTAGTTCCCCCCCCCCCTCACTATATTAAAACAGGGAGGAACTCCCATAAAAAAATTATGGAAACTAATAAACGAAAATATGGTAAAAGTCATGGTTAAACTTGTATAAATAATGATTAGATGTCGCCTGGAAAATAATTTACGGAGTGCTTCTCGCTTGTACTTCTTCCTAAAGTCAGCGTGAAGACCATAGAAGACATGCGGGTAGAAACAGCGTCAGACAGAAACCATATAAGCATGAAACCGAATAGGCCAATAATAAGACACGTAGCTGTCTTACGAGAGAGCAAGGGAATCGCCATTATTATTATTATTCTTTTAAAATACCCATTATCATTGAAATTCGCCTAGAAACGTATTTTCTTTACGACAGCCGAAACTGTCTCAAACTGAAGATACTTTTATCTCCTATCTAACGGATTATTCTTTATTTTAAATTATATTTTCAATAAAGTTGTCAAGGAATACGGCATAAAACCAATATTGAAAGTAGGTAAATTTTAATTTCTTTCAAAGATTCCAAATTATTTCTTTCACTTAAGTGGTCTTATATATTTAAACAACAGCCTTTTCTACCAATAAGACAATATCTTAGTTTTCGAATGTTTACTTTTGACTACAGTAAAAGTCTACGAGACTTAATTACATGCCTAATATTAAAAATCAAATATTAGGTATAATCCCAAAAGTGAGATTTACGTTAGAAACATGTATATTGTAAATGTCAGAAAACTTAATTTACATAAATTTTTCGTAATTGTCATTTTTTTTAAACTTCCATTTTTTTACAAACTAATTACAAAAAAATTATTAATGATTCTTCAATAAAGCTCTTCCCTTATTTCAGCCTTGTTCAGTACTTATCGGAATAAAACTTTTTTCTTTACAATTTATCTTTATTCTTGTAACAAAAATGAATAAAACATGAATTATTTTGTAAATAGGAGTTATATCCTTCATGGAAGTCTACAATAAAAATAATTCCTAAAACTGATGAATCACCTGTTTTATTTGTTTTTTTTATTTGCAGTTGAGTATACAGCAGTTTTGTTATTTGCAGTTGAGTGCACAGCAGTTTTGTTATTTGCAGTTGAGTATACAGTAAAACCAACTGAAAAAACACCCTCCCCTATATATTTTGATAGATACGCCACGTTATAAAAAAAAAAAAAATTTAATGAACTACATTGGCGCAACCATATAACCTTATGTTCCTCAAGAAATTGATACTAATTTTCATTAATCCGTTAGAACGCAGGCCAGCTGAGTCTCGACAAACCGCAGACCGCAAACCTCACCTCGGGCAGTGAGTGGTGCGGTACGATAAACTACTCCAGCCCACGGATAGGAAGGCGATCAATGATGACATTTTCCCCGAGCTCTGGGAGCCCTCTCTGAATATCGTTCATTCGCCTCTAAGCTAATTTCCTTCGCGACACCATATCCCATATCACGAGCTGTCTTCCGTCAAAGCAGGGAAGTAATTGGATAGCCACCTTTAAAAGGTCTCTCTCCCCTCTTTCTTCTCACTATGTATACACACACATACACACACACGCACACACACACACACACGCACGCACGCACACACACGCACACACACACACACACACACACACACACACACACACACACACACACACACACACACACACACACACACACACACACNCTGAATATATATAAATATAAGCAGTCCTAAACCAGCGATATATCCAATTTTTATCTATTTAAATTTTGCATCGCGTTCTAATGGAATCCTGCAAGAACATCGATATGTGAAATGTCATAAGCCTCCTGGTCATTTCTCCCAATTGTTTCAACAATATTGAACCAATTTGAGAAATGATTTCAGTATTTATGTATATTAACGGATAATGACTTCCAACAATGGGCTGGCTGCATGCAACTCCAGTGGTGTCATAGGTTAGAGGAAACAGATCTTTACAAACTCGATCATACAATTTTTCTTTTTATAACAGAAAATTTTCTAATGTTTTTTTTTTTTTTTTTTTTGAAGACATAGCTCACGAAAGTTCTTAATAATTCATTTATTTCTGCGGGATTAAGATGACAGCTGAGGCCCTCTGGCGGCAACTCTAACATGGAATATTCTTCTGCCAAAACCAAAAAGGCGTTGGTATAGTTCGCGCGATCAAAAATTATTCGTCGAGAAGGGTGTATTTTTCTACAGAAGCATCTCGGTTCATATTTCCTTTTTAAGAAAGATTTTATTATTTATATCCCCAAGTCCTGTAAGGAGATGTGTCGTCAATACCATGTATTTTACATTGTGAAGCGAACACCTGGGAAAAATTCATATGTTAACCTTCCCGCGTTTAAAAAAAATGTAAATCATGTGCTTGGCCTCCTTCAACTGCAGGTTAAGGTCAATCGGAAGATGTTTTGCGGTCACTTGAAAATGTAGAGGTTTTTCATGGCACAGATTTGATCGTCACATCTGCAACTATCTCTCCCAAGTTCTCTTCCTTTCGAGGTTGCTTCTAACTCCACTCCAAAATCATGATGGGAGATATCCTGCAAGTAGATTGATGTAAACCTTCCACAAAGATTGATCCGGAACAGAACACTGAGCATAACCTTTAGATAGCGTTAGATAGTCCTTTTGACTCGGTTATTTGGTATGAACAGAACATCCTTCAAGAAAGAAGTAATGAGCCTAAATATGTTCCTTGAGCACTCAAGGCCTCTAAATTGGTTTGATAAAGCCGGTCACTGTAGATTATCGTAATTTAAAGCCACATCGTAGAACATGACAGCCTCTTTCTTATATTTCTAATCTTTAGCTCCGAACAAAAGCAATTCAATTGCATCGCTTATTGGTCTTCTCTTCACTTCCGCGTACTGGCATGGAGAGAACTTAAAGAGGCATATAGTTTTGTAAGAGTAGTTCTTCATCCTAAGATATGAAGGTCTTTCTCCTTTAAATGTTGTCTTCTCCCCTTATCTGAATTCCTATTTGAAACTCAAGTCTCTCATTCCACCATGGGTGTCCGTTTTTAAGAATAATTTCAGGCCATAGGCAGATTTTCTCAACTATCTTTGAACTAGTAGAAACTTTCTGAGACATAAGTTTGTTCAGTAAGATGCCATCTGGCGGTGCAGGTAAAATAAAAACATAATAAAAATAGCTCTATATAAAAACATTGGGGAAACAGATCCCAGGAGAGCGACTACACCCCTCTGTGATACTTTCGGAGGGGGTGACAGGCTGTCGACTCATTCCATACGCAATTAACACCCCCCACTCCCCCCCGGCTTTTCCATCAATTGAATTTAAACGGACGGAATTTGCTTAGCCTTTGTTGGTGCTGACAATTATCTTAAATTTATTTTCATTCAATTGGGTGTGAGATTTATCAGGCGGATCGCACAAGTATTACAGAGGTTTGTCGACAGGAAGATATAAAAAATAGAAATTATTGAGAAGTTAGACCGGAATGTACTCTTGGATTCTAGAAAGAAAAATTCCTATTTTTTTGCTATTTTCTGGTTTAAGTTCTAAATAATCTACGACTGAACAGAGAGAATATGTTAATACTTATCTCCATACTCTCTGTTTGATTTTATAAAAATTCATAAAGTTCAAACCATTATTAGATTTTTCAGTAACTTATAGGGAAATATGTAATATTAACCACGAATGAAACGTAATTGAAAAATTAATATTTTATATTAAAGCTTTTCTATGGAGTACTCCTAGTCATGATGAAAAGCAAAATTATAATATAAAATTATGATTATCTCAGAAAATAAAAATAAATTTTCAATATTTAATGAAAAACTTTATTATATATCTAATTGCTAAATTTATTTTTAAAATCTATATTTTATGTTTAAGCCATTTATAAAGGATTTTCCCGTACTGCCATAATTTTGACCATAACTGTACAATTATTTATCGCCCCAAAGATGTGTATGCTTTAACAATCTGTTTAAATTTCGGAATCCGGTCGTCTTTATCTCTTCTCTCAAAAGAATTGAATGAATACATTTGAAGAAGTGTAGAGCACTTCTTGAGAAACAGAGGGAATCCATCTTCTGGAGGCGAGAGATAAGCTGGATTATCGATTGACTCCAGAACCTAACTAACAGCTGGAGCCATCAGTCTTGATTGCACCTCCCTGCGCCCATAGAGAGTCTTCATCTCAAGGAAGCGATGGTACGTTTCTGTCTTCGGGAATGTAAACACCGTGTTTGTACATAGATTTATAATAACGTGTAACAGCGGGTCTAGAACTAGCACGTGGAATATGTCACACACGCAGCGCGACATGCATTAGTTTTCTCCGCCACCTCGTAGATTCAGTGGAACAGAAATATCCTGATTTAGTACCTCAGAAAAATTGAAATAGGATTATTTCACGGATTTCTCATGTATTCCGTCAATCCCAACTCAAAAAATAAAAAAAAAAATCTATTATTTCCACATGTGCTACATAGTCTGTTTTTCGGAGCATCATAGTTTTGCAACACTCTTATTATTTAAATATATTTACTATTACGTATATATTGCTTATTTTTTAAAATACTTTTCTTCCTCCACTTTTTGACAAACTTAATAAAATGCAGCAATCGACAACAACAATAGAAGTCGAGTTTTCCGCATTAAAAAAAAAAAAAAAAAAGATCGGAGTGAACTAAGAGAATTCCTCAGTCTAGCAGTTGATGTAAATTTGAATTTGAACTTTCTATCTCATGTAATCTTACGGAATGTATATTTTATTAATAAAATAAATTAATCCGGGTTCAATTTCATTATTCTAAAGTAAATATTATACTTGCTATAGTAAAAAAACAACAACACCACAGCAGGTAATACCTCACTCCTGTTTCACTCGACAACGAACTCAGCCATTCAATTTTCATTTAAAACCGATATGCCAAATTTAATTATGAAAAACTGAGAACTGTGGCCTGCAGAACGTTGGCATGAGAACAACCTCAATCAATACATTCCCTCAGAATTCGCAAAAAAAAAAAAGCATTTTGGCCGCACACGATAAACAAGGCATTGATCATATAAGGCAGAGAATACACAGTCATTATTCAAGAGTCCCATACAGCGATAAGTCCTCCCTTTCTTTCGGAGGAAGAGTTGTAGGTCGGTAGAGAAGTAGTTCTGGCGGGAAATGGTCCATGTGCCTCCAGGAACATGGGGGAATCCGACTGACGGACGCAGGTGAGGGCTGGCTCGAGGACTCTGGAGCGCTTGACGAGATTCCCTCCGGCCCATTGTGCAGCCCTCAGAGAGGGGTTCGGCTTGATTCAATCCCCGGGGTGAACTGTTTGTGGTCCACTCAAGACCCTTCGTCCTTAGTCCTTTCAGGATTGAAATTTTCTCCGCCTCTTCTACTCTCATACTCCTCATGTATCCTGCTTTTAACTCTTTATTAAATCTACTTTTCCACAACTGTTTCGGAAAATGTTTTCACAGGCATTCGATGCCAGTTTTTTTTTTTTTTTTTTTCATGATAGTAACCCTGCCTTAAGGGAGTTTAATCTGCACATATCACACAAATATTGTATACAGTGCACAGGTGTAGTAAATAATTACTCTAGTTGAATAATATACAATTAACAAAAAAATAATAATAATAAAGCAAACAATAAGTAACAACTAAAGAACAAAAGAACGAGAAAAGAAGAATTGTAACAAAAAAGGACTTGGAAAAAAAAATATATGAACAAGAAGAGAAAGAAAAAATTATACAAGACTGAATATTTAAATAAATATACAATTTCAATTCAATGCCAGTTTTCTATTATTATTAATTAGATAACCATAATCTCTAAGTCTAGCCTACAAAGTCTTGAACGACTAAACAAATTGAAAATATTATACATATGGGGTAGATTTTTTTTTCCTTTACCATTTAAGTCAAGTCTAGTAATCACAAAAAAAAAAAAATTTCAAAATATAAATATTAATTTAGTTGTGGTGTATTATCCCACGTAAATTTTAAATAGATTTTTTATTCTATTCCCTCGCATTAATTGATTATTTCATAATATTTTTACATCAAGTTCCTATGTTTTTTTTATTTTCGACATAACTAATGGAGGAATTTGCGATTATATCTTTATTATTGCAAACACTTTTAGGTTATAACCTCTTATGTGAATAACATCTATTTAAACGGAATAGACTGGATATGAGTATTCTCTTTCGTCAACATCAATATAGGGATATCCTAAAATATAGAATATCTCTTTACAGTTATAGATTGTGAGCAATTTATATAAATATGAGGCAACATCCGAAAGAATAAACGGTAAAAATAATTTATGATTCATTTACCACATGACGGTAAATGAATAATTATGTACCGCAAATAAGAATGACACAAGTTGTTCAACTGATGATTATGCAAAAAGGAAACGAAATATTTCCTGGAAAGCGCTTATCTCAAAATTTATATAAGAAGGTACTCCAAGAACTATCAATATTTATGGGCAGAAAGTGAAATACCTTTGTGACATAAATGTTCAGCTTTTACTTAAAAGTGATATAATATTTCTTGAAAGGTTAAAGGTTATTTATTTATTCTAAGATGATTTTAGTTGTGGTTCGGTCAAGGTAGATCCAAAAAAACACATATTTAAAAAAATGTATTTTTTAATAAAGGATTATCTGCCAACGTTTTGACTTACATTGTAAGCCATATTCAGGGCTGTAGAAATACATTGACATGAGAATACAATAATTATTGAAAGGATGGTTATGCCCTCGAAGTCAAATGTGTATTCTTCATGAAAAATATGTTTAGTGAGGGCAGTTTTTATTAGTTTATTCTTTATGTCATTTTTATGGTTATTAATTCTGCGGGAAATCGGGTTTTTTGTTTGTCCAATGTAAGAACCTTGGCAATTAGGTGTGGAGCAGGGAATTTTATAGACGACATTAGTTCTGTTAGGAAGGGGGATGGGGTCATTGAGGATGGTGTAAATAGATTTTATGTTATTTATTGATTAATTATTATGATTATAACTTCATTCCAATTGATTTTAGGCTATTTAGTTCGATTGGAAGGTTTCAATTGAGATTTGTTAAACAGTGAAACTTGTGAAGGCAGAATGCTCACTTTTAGAATCACAAAATGCAATGCTCAAGAGGAGAAGCAGGCAGTCAGACAAGATCGAGAATACTGTTCTCGATTGTCCCTAGATTTGTTTTCTGTTTGCAGCACATCTCTAGTGGCATATCTCCAGCGTGGGGCGAGCATTGCACATTCGGTGTGGGCGGTACACTGCCCCTGCCCCTAGCGGGATAACATATTCCCTTCGGCTTCAAACTTCTTAAGATTCGAATCTCATGATGATAATTGTGGTAATGTTTTTTCTAGCTCCCTGTACGATTCAAACTAAACAATTTATAACAATTTTTAGTGCTAGGGAACTGAATAAAAAATCTAACTGTCCCAGCCAGGACTATAGCTATAGTCCTGTAGCTATAACAGGAGCATAAGAGGATATATTCGTCGGCTTCGGAGGTTAGACTCTCGACACTAGTTGGGGGAATTTAATAACTTATCAGACTTGTCCCGGTAGCATAAATGGAAAATGCACCGGCCCGATAGCAGGGGATCCAGGTTCGTGTCCTGGCTGGGACAATTAGATTTTTTATTCTGTCCCCTTGCACTAAAAATTATTAAAATTTACGTGGGATTAAATTCCACAAAAAATTATATTTATAAAATTTATATTTCCTATTCTTGAGTTCCTACATTCCCCCTACCCCACCCACATTAAATTAATCAAGTAACAAGCAATTAACAGTTCCCACAATTGGGTTTGCAATGGAAATTGAGTTGAAAATAAAAATGTCTGCAATATTTTATTTACATAGGCATTTCCCATTAAGTATAAGTAATCCTCTTTATCTAGGTCATAGAGGTTACTCAAGCCATTGATTCTTGGCCTTAAACATCCATAGCCTTAAGCTTACAGCTAGCAGTACACACTAGAGTACAGGACCAATTTGTTACTTCAAAAGGTTTAATCACCGCTCACAGCTCACCGCTCACCGCTCACAGCTCACCGCTCACCACTCATCACCGCTCACAGCTCACCGCTCACAGCTCACCGCTCACCACTCATCACCGCTCATCCATAGTTTGAATTTTCCATTTCTTTAATTTTCATCTTTAATCTTGAGTGTACCGAAATTGGTTTCAGATACCTCTTCTTGACCAGGCAATAAATCAATACTCAATTTGCTTTTAAATTTCAATTCATATTTATACTCATTATCATTGTAGAATTTTCATTATCTGATTTTTTTTTTTTTTAATTTTATCATTCTTAAACCACAAATATTTCAGACAAATCTCTTTCTGTTATAATTTTAAATTTTCTCCAAAATCGTATTGCTTTTAGGAATAGGCATGCTATTGACAGAAACATTCGTTATCAGATTAATGAATAAAAACATTTCAACGTTCCACTGAGATTTCCTTAATTAACATTTTATTATTAAGTCTACCTGATGTAGTTTTCTCAAAAAGAAAGAAAGATAGGCGAAGAATTTTAAATAGACTACGTCAATAGATGTTACAATATTTTAAGTTTAAATACAACTTTGAATCTCAAAAATTACAAGTATCTGAAAGAATATGATCACCCTTATATGGACCATTTCTTTTTTTATCCCTTTACTGTTAGATACATTATTTTGATTCTCATTGTCAGGGGTGTATTTGACAGAGGTTAATATTTTCATTTCTGAAAGTTTCAATTAAAATTTTTACTTGTCTATCGATATAAGCAAGGTTGTTCTGTTACATTTCTTTTGGGAAACGCGGATGGAAATCGAGCACTTAAGACATATCTCGATAAGGGACATTCCCTCCATCTTCTTATCTCCCGCCGCGCCAGACATCTTACTGTCACTTACTTTCCCATTATGCCATCTTTTTTTTTTTTTTTTTTTTTTTTTTATCAAATAATCTGTTTTAACATTTTCTACCAACAAAGTAGTCTGCGTAAAATAAACAAATTCCTCAGTGTTTGTGGTTGATGGATATTTGTATTTGAAGTTATCATGTCATTTAGTTCTCCACACCTGTAGTATACATTTTTCCCTGTGTTGCACTCCTGTAAGGAGGGTATGAGTAGCCCAAAACGGATCCCAGGTGATAAACCGGCGCCCTTGTCTTAAATAAAACTTTTTTTAATTTTTCCAATAAACTGGGGCGAAGTTATATAATTATAAGGAATAAAAACTGTTAAAACTTCGTTCGGGAAAGAATGATATTAAATAAAAGCTGAGCGCTTTCGAGAATCAATGTCTCATCTTCAGAGCCCAGAAATCTTTCGGACGAGAGTCTAGTAATGGACATCTAATTCCATTATATTTGTATTCCGTTTTAAACTTTTTATAATTAATCAATAAAACTGATTAATTTTCTAAAGAGCACACTAAATTGATCAAGATTACAAATGCATCAGTACTATAATTGAGGTGCTAAAATGAGTGAGAGTCACGTAAATAAAAAAAAAAAAAATATATAACTACATTAGTTGTGGTACTTATTTATAAATTACAAATACAGAGAAACATCACTAAAGAACGATAGTTAAAACCAGCCGAAACTAAACCGATTCCAACTTCCTCTAAATATTGGCTATAACCAAACCAAACACTTAGACAACGGTAAAGAAAATAAGACTCGAAAAAAAGNATAATAAAAATAGCGGTAAATATCAATAAGAAAAAGTGTCGTCTAAATTTTTTACAGGCCACTGAATATACTGAATTTGAAAGAAGTTCACAGTTTGCATATATCAAGCGAATAAGATTTATCTTCACTCTATCAAAGCGCAGATTGATTCAGGCCTGAAATTGCGGAATTGTTAAAAGAATTCAATAGAAGAAGGGGGGGGGGGGAATCCTCTTTTTTATCTGTTTCTTTTGTAAGTTGTGGGGATATTCATTGAAGCTTTTTTCTTTTTTTTTTTTTCATTTAAGACTTTAACTGAAATGTAATTTTACGCTAAAAGAGAACTGAATGATTTTTTTGTACGCAATGCTTTTTCAATTAGTAGCGAGGGATTACTTTATTCAAGAGGCTTAGGCTATTTATACAGAAAACTTTTTCTTTTATAATTAAAATTAATAATAATTTAATTTAAAATGAAATAAAAATTAATAATA
>KZ807031.1:793198-825861 GCA_000696205.2 Oncopeltus fasciatus
ACATTTTGATATATATATATATATATATTGTTTTATTTTTCTCTGGGCAATGCATCATTTAGTACATTTCATTGGAATTAATCAAAATTAAGAAAGATAACTGGTCTAATAAATTAAGAAAGAAATATTCTAACGTCCTCTAAATTGAGATATTTAATAAATATTTAGAAAAATCTATTTAGAAAAAGTATTTCTGAAGAGTGGTGAAATTGGAAAGGGCCATTTCCTCCCTCGGGCAGCCCTATTTGAAGGGCGGCTTGCCGGACTGGCAGGTATTTCCTGGCAATCTCGGGAACCATTAACATCAAACATGACGTGCAGGCGCCCGGCCCTGACGCCCTTTTGAGAGTCTTTGTTACCTTCTTGAAAGCCCGAACGGAGAGAGGCGTATTAATGGGGTAGACGGAGAACTATCAATTTCCAAAAAGTTCAACAATACCACGTCTAGGAGGAAAAATAAAAATCAATAAAGTGATTAATAAAACTATATTGGAGTATATTGTATTTGTTTTGGTATTTAATCTTACATTAATTTTACATAATAAATGCAAGGAAATAGAATAAAAAAATCTTAAAACTTCAGCCGGGACTCGAACCCGGATCTACTGCTTGCCGGGCTGGCATGTTACCAATAACACCACCGAGGCTAGCCAGATAATTCATTATATTCCCCGCACTCTAATTAGTTCCTTCGAGCCTAAGACGATATATTCGTCTTGCTCGGGGGTTTAGACTCCCAGTAGAGTCCGTGGAATATAAGGAATTATCTGGCCAGCCTCGGTGGTAAATTGCCAGCCAGGCAAGCAGGAGATTCGGGTTCGAGTCCCGGCTGAGGTAGTTATACCTATGGATAGTTTTACCTAAGATTTTATTATTATTCTATTCCCTTTCATTTATAGAATAATTATAGAGTATATTTTTCAAATAACTCCAATATATTAATCATTTCAGTATTTTAAAATATTATAAAATCATTTTGGTAGATAATTTTTTTTTTTTTTTTTTTTTTTTTTTTTTTTGACGAATTACGAAGGAATTTAGAGAAGGGAAATTTCACAATTTTGACAACAGCTCCCCTCAGTCCTTACTGATAGCTACCATAAGTGTAGTAATATTCTGTTAGGTTTACAAAAAGAAGCTTGGATTCATTATTATACAAATTGGGGACGCTAGATATACATATAGTCACAATCTGAGAGCTGTCTAAAGTTTTTCATTTTTACGTTGTGTGACAGATGAACCATTCAATAGAATCCTTTGATGAGACGTTATAGAATTGAAGTTTATCACATTCATTAATCGGGAATCGTATTCAACATTCTGGAATTGCTTTTATATGAGTTATATTTAAGGGACGAACTTTTCCCCGCTGGAAGTGATGGGGTGTAGACAGGAAGAAAAGCAAGGAACTAAAAGGTCTAAAGAGCGGGAGTAAACAGTTCACTGGTTCGTCCATCAGCGTGGAAGGGCTTTCAAAAAGGGCAAGGGAACTGTTCCAACTAGTCCCAGGAGTTAAAAAGAACTAATTTTTGTATTTTTGAATCTTATTCAAATTTTTTTGTTTCCAAAAATTTTTTTTTACAAGAAAAACATTTGAAGCTAAAATCTGCTGTTAATGACCTAATTAACGAGTATAAACTTTTATTTAAAAACCCATTCAAAAAAGAAAAAAAACAACACGGATGCCGTTCTAGCAAAAAAAAAAAAAAAACCTCACTGCCAAAATTTTACAGTTTTACCTCTACTATAAATTTTGATTTTACGGCCTAGAAGCTGCAACTAATTGTTTTTTTTTTCCCCACGAGATTTGGTTCATGGCTTTTAGGACTGAACGAGTCCTTTAACTTAGTAACTATTATGCGAATTCCTCAGCATCGTGTAGTTGATGAATATTTATTTATGAACTTTTTATTCCATGTAATCTCCCTTGTTGAAATGATATACATCTAAACTCAAATTTTCATTAACAAAAAAAAAAAAAAAAACTAATTGCGACCACTAGAGGGAATCGAATTTCATTTTCGCTTCAGTAACTCCTAAAATATTAATTTTAATATGCTGCTGTGAGCCTCCTAAAATATTAACCTTATTAATATACAAATCTTTGTTGAGTTGAAACGCAAGAACAAAGAATATTTTCTCGCTGAGATCAAACAAAGCAAGCAGGCAAAGCAGAAAGAGCAGGAATAAATAAATACTCCGATGGTTCGTTCATCGGAAGAACTTAAAGGACTGAGGCTCTCTGAATTAAATATTACGGCCAATACACGCACTTGGCATTTCACGTAACCCTTCGTTCGATTTGCCTTAAATAGGAACTCTACTTTTTTTGTCTTTAATTTAAAACATGCCTAATTTAATTTTAAAACATTATAAGCAAGCGTTGATACAAAACACATTATTTTTGTTCCCTAGGTAGGATAATATGAACATCAAACAAATTTTTATAAATCAATCATGATACAGTAGGTAAATTTTTTCGGAATTAAAAAAAAAAAAAATTATAATAATAATAATAAAATAAAATAATCGATGTCACGGGCGTAATATTTAGTTTTGAACAATGAAACTGTACTGCAGCTTTATAGGTACATGTACAACTGAACAAATCATATATTACTGCACTGCATGTGTCTCTGTGTTTTGTGCATCTCTGAACTAAATAGCCATTAAACTGTTAAGTTTATCATTATTACAACGACAATTGATTTGTTAGATGATAATCTACTAAAATATGCATAACAGAGATTTAAATTTAATTGAATCCATATTATAATAATATAAACCATGAATAATCAATATCTGAGCAAAAAATAGGTCTTTTCTGTTTATGCCATTCTCTGAAGCCCTCCTTCCCTACCATCATTTCGTACCAAATAATTACTCATCATATCATGGAATATTTTTATTTAGCACTTCTTTCCCGTAGAGATTATTAGTAGATGTTTTATTTGTTGGGGTTCGGTCAAGGTAAATCCCAAATATACAATTTAAAAAAAATTTTTTTGTATTAACTGCCGACGTTTCGGCTTACATTGTAAGACATCTTCAGGGCCATCATGAAGGGGGGAGGTTACCAGGATCCCGTATTAATGGCTCCATTAATAAATTTTATTAATTCACTATGTTGAAATCAAAAAGAAATAGCTCAATTTATTTAGCTACCGGGTGTCGGACCTTCCAGAGTACATTTGAAACTTGACTTGTGATGTCTTACTAGATATCATACCTTCTATTTTCCGTCTTCATTGGTTTCAGAAACCAATGAAGACGGATAATAGAGGGTATGATAGTTCTATATTCATTAGTGGTGGAAATAACCTTTTAGATTATTTATCTTACTAGATAATTCAGGAGGGTATTCGTGACCAGCGGTGAGAGCGTTAAGGAGAGTCGATTTGCCAGTTAAGCCTCTAAAAGGTCTTGTACGTACTGTTCATCATGGGGAGGTTGCGCGTCGATAGGACGTGGGGTAGGTTATAGAGAACATTGGGCTTAAAGAGGAAGAGAGCTCGGCCCCCACACACTCCGCTCTGCTGTAAACAAGGACCTCCAACCGTCCCCTTGTCCGGAGCGTTACGGCCATTGAATAGTCCGGCACCAAGAAGCGAATCACATGACGGTAATGAAGGCAATTGCAATGGAGTTTAAGTATCCTGTGTGTGTGTGACCAGCCAGAAGACTCTGTTAACACAAAAGGATCATCAATTGTTACCTTTCTATTTTATCAGATGTATTCTAATCACAAAATTTTCGTTTTAAACCCCCAGGGTGGGGCGCCGAGATAGCTCATGGGATCCGATCGGTTCTCACAATCCTGGCGCTCCGGGTTCAAATCCCGTCCAGGGCAATCTTTTATTTATAAGTAAAAGCTTGTCCTGAGCCATGGTCGTTTAGAATGGGATGGCAACCTGTAGATAGCCCCTCTCTCCATGACCCTAAGTGGTTGAATGAAAGGCTAACACTTAATAATAATAAATAAAAAAAATAAAAAACCCAGGGCCATTTTTACTAATATAGTCGGCAAGACTGTGAATACTGTCGGAATATCAACCATTATTTAGAACTCACGAAACATAAGATATTTGAAACAATTAATGAGAGGGAATAGAATAAAAAAATCTATCTGTCCCAGCCAGGACTTGAATCTGGGGGTCATTGAGGGGCTGGTATGCTATCCATTGCACCACCACTTAACCATTACATAAGATATTTGTTCTTCTTGGGAAAGAGTCAGTCCTCTAGGCAGGCACAACAAACCTGAGAACCAGCTGCCATGCCCATTTTCCCCTTCTTTGCTCTTTAGTAAAATCAATATTAATCAACAGTAATAAAGGAAGCCTTGCATTACAAATGTCAGGCGTCTGTTAATCAATTTTAGTTAAAAACTCCTTGTACTGTATATAAATAGTGTTGTTCGTTTAATTTTTCTCATATTTAATATCAGGTTTGGTACAATTATTTTTACTCTTATTTCCTCTGTTAGCTCCCTTTCTACTTCGTCCCTCCTTCCCTTAGAAACCATATTTTTTTTTTTTTATTTTTTTTTTTTATGTTCAAGATGTTATAATCTGTTCCTAATTATATATTAGTTTTACTTAATCTGTGATCATGAAATTAAGTGAATAATAATTAGCATTTACTTTTGTAGTTGTGTCTTAGCCTTGAATCTGTTAATTCAATTAAGAAAACACATTTACTTTTAAATTCTATTAGATTTTAATACATGATATGGAAAGCTCAAATCAAAATAGTCATAATCTACAATATGGAGGAATTCCTTTAGTTTACATGACTCCTGCGTGATGGACCTTTTTTTTTTTAATCAGTATGTAAAAGAAAAAAAAATCAACTCATATAGAAGGAAAGTTTCTATCTAAAATATGAGTAGCCGAACACCAGTTATTAAGGGTACTATCATGTGTCGTTATGCCCTTAATTTAAATTATTATCATTTGAGTACCCATAAAGTGATTATTAACAACAATTTTAAGAAGTTATAAACTACTGTTTAATAATTATTCCCTCGGGTAAGTTCCTCAAATGCACCAGTATTGCAACAGTCATGCATGCAGGATGATAATTATTTCCCCAGTGGCTCTGAATGGCCACGTGACCTCCATTCCGCTCTGATTCAACCAACTTTCATTGATGAGTCATTCACAGCAAGTGCGTGAAAGGGCTACCAATGAGCCGGGGACCCAACAATTTATTATTTTAATGCATAACAAAAAAAAATTTAGGCCAATTTTACTTAATTATAAAGGTATTTATTTGTTAAATAGAGATTTGGTGGTAGGTAAATAGCTACGGCCCAATCGATTAATTAATGAAATATAAACATTGACTAATCAATATCTGAGGAAAAGTTTTTTTGTTTTTTTTTAGTTCATACAATTGTCATACAATCTTCAGACTTTCCGATTTCGTACCAAAACGGTACCCGTCATATCGCGACCCTCTGGATCTAGATTTCCGACATTGGGAAAATGTGACCTAGCACTTGAGTTATACCCCAGAGGACCTGAAGAAATTTTTTTAAATTTAAAGTCGTGTCAGGGGCGCCAGGGTAGCTCATTGGATCCGTTCGGGTCTCGAAATCCTGGCGCTACGGGCTCGAATCCCGCCCAGGGCAATCTTTTATTTATTTAGTAAAATCTTTTCCTGAGCCATTGATGTTTAGAATGGGATGACGATCTGTAGATAGCCCCTCCCTCCAAGACCGAAAGTGGTTAAATGGGAGGCTAACACTTATAAAAAATGAAATAAAATAAAGCCGTGTCATGGTTCCAATTTTGACGAAAGTTGATTTCTTAGATAAAGATCTACATGATTTGCACAACAGATGGAGAAAACTGAAGATGGAGACCTGAAACCGTCAATATTGGAAGAAAATTCATAGTGGTTTTCTCACATCTACTTCAAGTATTCCAAGTGTTTCAGCAAGCAAGATTCGAGAAAGCGAAAAGCTACAGTAAACTACCTTCACCTTAAAAAATAAATTTAAAGCAAAGTTAGTGTATTGGGTAAAATAATTACCAAATACCTTTGGATTATTTTATTTTTATCATCCTGACGTTTTGACTTAACTTATAAGTCATCATCAGGGCGATAGTGATGTCTGGAGAGATCTCCGAGGGAGGTTTATGGTCACATCTCAGACTGCAGAACTAAACCCAGTTAAATGGCCGAAATCCTGACTAATTTCTCCAAAGACCAATCTCCAACCATGTTAGAAAATAAAATTACCAGAATTTTTTTTTTTTAAGTAAATGAAAAGTAACACAAACTGAAAATCCAGATTTCCCACTATCTTTATGCCGAAACAACTCTTCTTAGAACAAATGCTAGTTGGAAAATTCGTAATATTTTCTAACAAGGAAATGACGAAAGTAGCTAAGATATGGGTGAGGTGGGGGGGGGGGGATGTATAAAAGCAAACCAAGCTAAAAGGTCTGTTACTTAATAGAAAGTGCTTTAAAGTGCAAACGACTTAACTGAGGTAACAGCGAATCCCCTTTCACCTGAGTGTTGTTAATGGATCCGTCTCGCCATCTTGCCGAGAGACGAAACCTCTCGCGGCGGTTCCACACAACAGGTGAAAGGTGAACCTCCCCCCCCCCCCCAAAATACGGTACTTGATTTCGTCATTTCCTCTCTTATCTGCATCGGTGGCTGCAGGACGCTGTGCTGACCTCTGCCGGAGTGTCGAGTTACTTGCGTCGGTAACTACTATTCCCTCGTGGAAGAAATGGACACGAGAGGAAAAACAAAGAGCCTTTTATTGTTCCTGTCAACGTTACCACTTCCAGACAATTTCCGTCTCGCAGGAGCGAAATCTTATCATATTAGACTAAGTGTCTAAGCAGATTCCCCATGTTTCATTTGATACATGTTTTTAAATTATGGTTTTAAATATGAGTTTATGACGAAATATAATCAACAATCCGGACAGTACAGTAATGTGTAAACGGTACGACCACTACGTTTAGCAAACCTTAGGCTGACTGGGAATGAAGGGAGGGTGAACCGCAAACCCTTCGCAAATTTCTTCCTTAAAATGCTGTTTTTCTTCAAATGATACAGAACATTAACGTTAGAAAATAAAATTCTACCCCTATTGTGTTATATAAATTTTTTAGTTACTTTTTTTTTTTTTTAATTTTTATTTATTTATTACATTCTGTTAAATTAAAACATTTTGTAATTTGATCCCCACAATGAATTAGAAGAAAAAAAATGACATTCAATATAAATCACATGAGGAGAGAAGGTGACCAATAACACAACTCTCAATTAGTTACTTAAATCACAAATAAGATTATAATTTTTGATCTCCTTTTAAATTCCCCCTTTCTAGCATCCGATAACAGCCAACAATAAATTTGTTCAAGTTTTTTCAATGAATAGCTTAAATACCGAATTTAATTTCTACAGCTTAAAAATAAATGGCCCACTAAACACTTGAAATTACTTTCTTGTATGAGTGTTTATAAATTTAGTTTGTTTTAATATAAAACTCATATAAAATAATATCTATCTTTATATGAGTTTTTCTATATCTGGTATCGTGATGTTAATTTTGAAAAATTTCAGATATATATATATATATATATATATATAGTCAGATATATATATATATATCACTGATCGCTTAACTACTAATAAAGATTTGTCATTAAAACTTTACGATATATAATGCTTATAAATACATTAAGATAAGTCAGGCAGGAGAAATTCATTCAGACCAGAAAATTTCTTCATTTCTTCAGACATTCTAAGTAAGATGTGTTCAAAATTATATGAGTTATGTATGTGTCATTTAATGTATATAATTTCTTTCATGCAACTACATAAGTTCTAGAGGGAGAGGCTATCAAAAGTATTCCAAAATCCATAACACTTTTATTTTTGGATAAGAACCAGCCAATGGTAGAACTAGAACACACAGCGCCAGGCTGGCGAGTCCCAAACAGCCCCTTGCTAAGCCCTCTGGCATTTTACAATCAATAACATTTTTACGAAAACTGAGGCTACGATTGTTAAGAGAAAGAAAAACAGGGATACTTAGTGAATTAACAATTTAAAGTTAAATAAAATTGAGTTAACGAAGTATATCGACTGACTTAATAAGAATACTGAAAGATGAATAGAAATATGTGTCTTCAACTTAACAAAAACATTTAACACAAACAAATCAAAAGGTGTTCCAAGCGAGAAAAGCTGACAGAGAAAACTGCACGATGTAACCCTTCTTTGGATCATACTTAGGAAAAGCTTCTAAATAATTTTTAAATTATTTTAAAGATTCTATGCAATAGACACACAAACATAGAAAACAATAAAAAAATTTCTTAAAATGATTAACCAAATGAAAGTTAACCAAGAAAACTTTCAGACGTATGGAAACCTTTTTGTTCGCCTTACCAAGTACTCCTCTACCCTTCTTTTCGCTTAAGACTTCCTCTACGAAAATCAAGAAATGTAAGGAAAGAAAAATTGATTCTTTCATCTGGAGGAGTGGGATAGTTTGTGTGCCGACCGAGAGTTAGGACCCAGAATCCCAGTCCCCTAACTGACCTACATCCGCACACCCTGGGAACAGACAGTGGGGGGATGTTTTCCACAGACAGACTCAACGTCGCCGGCGATCTTCACCTCCTAGATCAATATGGGTGCCGCCACCGCTGGCTTCTGCACTACCAGCCAGTCCTCATCGTCGTCTACTGGCGACAAATCGCGCTCAGGCAAGAAAATCAACGAGGGGACAGCGCAAAAAGTAAACAGATTTACATATTTCAACACAAAACAAAAGAACAAATGACTAAATTAAAATGCAAACTGGCCAGGGCGATAAGCGAAGATTAGCCATTCGTGCGGAGGTACACATCTTCTTGATATGGTGCATGTTCAAATGTTCAAGCTTAAGTACAAAAAATTCCTCAAAAACTTAGTCATTTTAAAAAATAATTCATTTTTTTTTCCACAAGATTATTCCTGGTCTGTACTCAATTATTCTGAATTTTCCGTTAACAAGAAAATTATATTTTAACTTGATTATTTTTGGATTATTGTTTTTCACAAAGAGAAAGAAGCTTTTATTACGAAAAGCTTTGAACAGTAATAACTCCATTCAAATGAGAAAAAAATTAGAGTTTCTGGTGTACAGTAAATTTTCATTATTATGGCAGAGTTATAGTTTTTCATAATCTATTGGTACCAAAAATTGTATTTTTTAAATTAAAAATGAATATTTAATATTAAAAATAAAAATGTTTCAGAAGTCCTGCAGAAATTTCAATAATATTTTCAGAATTATAAATCTTAATTTAAAAATAAAAATCAAATTATACATTTAGATGTAATGTTAAACGCTACAAAACGCTTGAGAGTCAAAAATAAAATAAAATTAAAAAAATGATAGCTTTAAGCTAAAACAGGAAAAATGAAAGTACTATATTCCACTAAATGCATTTCAGCTACCAAAACGAATTCTTTGAGACCTACAACATTGTGTTTATCCGTTTTCATTGTATTTTCAGTCGAGCCGAAAAGAACGTTTAAGAATGGTTCAGACCTGTCGGATGGGGAAGAAGAGATTGTCACCCCCTAGATCCATCCATTATTAATATGAATTTTATATTGTCAGACTATTGGAAATAAAAATTAAAGACTTTTTGCCCAGAGAAAGTAAAATTAAAGACCAAAGAAATTTTGTCTACCTTCAGGCCCGTAGTTCCACAGCCCGATTTCCGCCAATGAAGAATCCGTTTATTAATATGCTGAGATGATTTTAAATGGGATTCNTCTAAGATGATTTTAGTTGGGGTTCGGTCAAGGTAGATCCAAAAAACACAAATTTAAAAAATACATTTTTTAAATTTGTGTTTTTTGGATCTACCTTGACCGAACCCCAACTAAAATCATCTCAGAGTTTATTAATATGATTTTATTTTGTTTTGTTCTACTGCTCAAATAGAGAATTTGGGTTTCTGAGTGAATATATGCTATTGACGAATATAACTAGGAAGGCTAAGCGATTCCTCAACCACAGCAGAGAGCGGTCTTCCCTTTGGTAAATTGGGTTGTGAGTGAGCGTGCAATGCTGTGCAATAAATAGTCACGAGACTATTAAGCGGGCAGCGGATCACAATGACCGTTCACGAATATTAGCACTTTGTCTGCATTAATCAAATGCAATAAAATGCAATTGCTCATTCTCCATTCAGCCCTGAAGAAGCCATCACACGATGTGCGAAAGCTCGGTACCTAAAAACTCCAAGACACGGTCGAACCCGTAAGAAGTATTGGTAAATGTGTCTGAGGACCGTGGAGGCCTACATGAACATCTTGCATTAATCAAATAAATTAATTTGAAATAGGAATAATTTTATACGTTTCAAATATTAAAAAATAAAATAAAGCAATAAATTTCACTAAAAAATTTATCAATTTAGCTAATAACAAAACGAGGTAAATATCCAATCTGCTCACGAAAGAAGCTACATATATGCGGCCTATTCAATTAAACAGCAAGATATGAATTGATTATAAAATCTAGGTATATTCCTGAAAACATTAAAAATATTCTATTCTTTAACATTTCGAGGTTTTAAAATGTGTTTCACGCGAACCGATTTTACAGAAAAAATACAAAATGTCTGTAAATAAGTAAGAATTTTAAATAATTTTTTTTAAGCCCATGGACTAATGATTACTTAGGATGTGCAATGAATTTTAATTTGCCAATTGAAAGTTACAAGATACCACAGATAACTTGAAGCGCATAATAAATAAAGAGCAAAACATCGGCGTATATCAGTAATGTCTGAAGTGGACATATATGTGCAAAATAAGTTAAAAATTCACGTTTTTAAATATTTTATTAAGTTTCAATGCTTTATTTTTTCTTAACATGAAAGTTAAGATTGATCTTTTATAGTTTTCACCAAAATAAGAATGTAGTCTGCTCACATGAGCTTCTGTTGTTTATTTTGAAATGACGTCCCAAGTTCCGCCTGCGAAAAACAACCCACGACGCAATCTGGTGTTGAAGCGTAGCCAAAACTCCTCTCCCACTGCAGCTTCGCCGGCGGTGTGATCACAGCTGACTGGTGTTAAAGTCTTCCTGCCAGAATAGGCAAGAAATGCGAGGGGAAGAGAGACTAGATAATGAGTTCGAAACACCACTATTGCAAAATCAGCTTCTCTCAATGTCAAACTTGTGATATATGAAAATACTGCCGTGTTTTCGACTTTGAAATTTGAACGAAATTGACCAGCTTTCAGAAAGAAAAATCAATTCAAAGGTTAATGAAACGCCTCGAAAAGATGGACGTACCCAATGGCGATCGACACGGCTCGGAAGCCTCCGATAGTCTAGAAGGAACCAGTTGCAGATACTGGTTGTATGCATGTATGTAAACTTCTGAAGAGTAATTCCAACGATAGGCATAGTGGGACATGCGACTGAAAGGCCACGGTTGCCATAGCTTACGTAGCGGACCTTCTGAGCATGGCGGGTCATTGTATTTTTATGTTCACGTAGGCTTCGTCGGTCGTCAGATGTATTTACCAAAAAAGAGAATTTCACTTGAATGAAAAAAGACATTCTCTTTTCAGCCCTGAAGAAGCCATCACATGATGAGCGAAAGCTCGGCAAATAACAACAATTTGACTCGGTCCAACCCGGAAGATGAAATGGTAAATACATTATATTTTTAGGTAATATATACATTTTAGAGGTCATCAGAGGAGACAAGGAAGTGTGGACAAGAAAGGTGGATAGCAATGTAAGGGTACGTTTGCTAACCTTTTATTCCCTACGCCTAGTATGCATTTACATTTTTTTTTAATGGGGGCTCATTCTTAATTAAAAAATTGTATAAAATATTCTCACTACAAGTAATTCACTAAAAGAGATTGAAGCGGAAATTTTTTATAGAATAAGGTTATTGTTATCTAGCAAGCTCTTACCAGAGAATACAAAAAAAAAAGAGAAAAAAGTAAAAGACGCAGAAAGGTATATACTAAAGAAGTCAAGCACAACCCCCCCCCCCCCCAAAAAAAAGGTCAGAGGATTACGAACAGAGGGTATACACTCCTTCTGTACTTTGTTAGCCTGAAAATCCTTTACACTCTCATTTGATCAAAAACTCTCTCTCGTGGTTCCATCGTTATCTCCCCAATCCACCCTTCAAAAATGATACGCTTTATCTCTGATTATATCGTCCTCAAGTGATACGTCATGTAACGAAATAGATGACCGCGCCATCCTTCGGAGGGGAAGTAAAGTCACTGGTACAGAGCCTGAGCAATGTCTGGCAAAACAAAAATGTAAATATATTTTTTCAAAATAAATTATTCAATATATTCATCATTGCTCTTATATCATCAATATTATTAACAGTGCACGAGCTCTTCTGGTCATATGAGAATTTAGAGAAGCAAAAATTATACCTATCTTTTGATATTTTTCAAAGGGTAAACTTTCTTGGATCAACTAGAAATTGTATAAACAGTTCTTTGATCAATTGCAAAACATTTATGGAATTACTTTGTTTTTATCTGCCCATTTCTTGAACTCCTTCTATCTTTACTTAAAAAGTATCGTAAAAATCAGTGTGAGCTCAAATAGGACTTCAATCAAGATTACTATATTTGATCTTAATGTTTAGTCCATATGAAGTAGAGGTTAGAAAACGTGCTGAGCGTTGTCCCTAACGGGAGACGGTAAAGCGGGACTTGTCACTCGACGGACACGGCCTAGCGGTCCTCTGAGCTGAGGAATAATCCCCCATCTCCACAGGGTACCTGCCGACCCTACATAATACTGACAAAAAGAATTACTTCATGGAGACATTTTTGAGATAGGCAAAGTTGGGCCGATTACTACCGAGCATAAGTATTAAAAGCGAAATAAGCGCCACACTTATTAAACCAAAGAATTAGATGATTTTTGATCTTTCAAAGTCATATTTCGTCGAGGTCGGTTCCAAAGCAATTGGAAGAATAAACAATTCACGTTTCAAAAAATCCCACAATTAATGCAAGGGAATAGAATAAAAATCTTGAATTTAATTTAATAAGTTATCTGGCTAACTAGATTTTTTTTAGGGGGATTCGATCAAGGTTGATCATACAATTAAAAATATATATTTTTTATTATCTCAAGCAACGTTTCAGCTTACATTGTAAACTGTTTTCAGGGCTATCATGAAGGCGAGAGGGAAGGTCGTGTCACCTGGATTAAATGTTCATGACTATTGATCCAGGTCCCCCTCACCTTCACGATAGCCCTGAAGACGGCTTACAATGTAAGCCGAAACGTTGGTAGTTAATAAAAAATATACATTTTTTTAAAACTTTATTTTTTATTTTTTGTATTAACTTTGACCAGACCCCAACAAAAAAAAAAACCATCTACCAGTTATCTCTTACATGGACACCTAAGGGTACCGAGACAGCACTGGAGGAAAACCAAGACACTTGTTACGCGATCTGGCGATGCGGATCCAGCCGGAGGGGCCCGAGCTGCATCGATCCCAAAGCGGCCTTGGAAAGTGTAACCTGTCCCCATGGAAACCGCCGCCCTCAGCTACCCGCCAGATAGACAGCGGTCCCCAGCTCGCAGAGAATCGTGTGACAGTAAATCTATTAGGCTACGCTCTGTTGAGCACATAAGGAACTGATAACGGTAACAAAACGTAGCACATAACACTAGAATGGGCCCTACATACGATCCAAAGCAATGCACCGTTCTCATTTGGAATCCAGTACAGTATATCATTGAAGAGTTGTACTCTTCCGTCAAGCACCCCCCCCCCCCCAAAAAAAAAAAAAAAACAAAAAAACCTGCCAACAAGAAAATAGAACAGGTCAGGCTCTACCGACATACAAATCTGAGCTTTAATTGGGTAAATATTCATGAAGAATTACCTACAAGGAATTATTGACGATGCAACTGATTCCATATTCTTTAATCAATTTCTTCAGGAGGCTACAGGTTGTCAACAATGCATAAACAAGGTCCAACGTTAGCAGCGATATGTAGACCTCCATTAAGAACAGCGAGGGGATACCGAGATTACCTTTTCATAAGCGCCATCTGTTATTTGAGGGGGGTGTAACCCTCGAAATAATTGGCCAAGGGGAGTTTTGCAGGAATGCAAAACGAATAATTGGGTTACGCATAATTGAGTGTAAACTCTCGTATCAGCTATGGGGTGGATTTTCTCCCTACTAAGCATAAAACCATCCATAAATTCTCTCCAGATTGTGTCCACGGTATTATTACTTACATCCCATATTATATTAATTTCATCGATTGTCATTATAAATGTAATCATTTATAATAATTTCAATGCTATCCGATATATTAGATATGTTTTGATTGACATAAAGCCCAAATGAAGTATAAAAGACAGGGTCATTTATAAATAATATACTATTGAAATTCTATAATGTCCAGACAAAATATTTCCGATATTAATATTATTCGTTACGAATTCATTTCCACTTCTCAAGGGAGTGAATGCACTGGCATTCTTCTTCCCCTCTCACTCCCTGCCTAGTTTCCTTCTTATCCTAGGATAAGTAGATGGGTGCCAGTAGGATAAGTAGTCTACTGCGGGTTAACCTGGGCTCCTCTCTGAGGATGGGTTACGTCCCAGTATAGACGAGCAAGGGCAACAATGTACCCTATCAAAAATTATAATGTATAGAAAATGTACTGAATAATTTTTTTTTTTTTTTAATAAAGAGTTATATATAAAAATTTCCACTTCTCAAACTATGCCCCTCCCCCAAATAATGACCTCACTTTCCGTTCTCTCCCTTAAATTCCCAAACTTTCTGAAAAAAATTAAGAAATCCCTTTCCCTAACATTAAGCTTGATTTTTCAACTAAAAACAAACTAAAGTCCATTTACACCCACCTCAAAGACCCCACCCCCCTTCCTAACAGAACTAATGTCTTCTATTAAGTCCCTTGTTCTATTCCGAATTGCCATGGTTCATACATTGGGCAAAGCAAAAACCCTATTTCACGTAGAATCAAAGACAAATAAAAACTGCCCTCACAAAACACATCATTCTTGAAGGACACACATACGACTTTGATAACATTACCACTCTTTCCACTGAACCCTATGAACACAAATGCCTATTATCTTAAGACATTCACATAAACTTACGACACAATTCAGTTAACGAGAGAATTACCATAGAACAAATTTCTTCAACTTATTTAAACATTTTCAACATTCTGAAATACCATTAGCCCTCCTCCTAAATAAACCTGTCTAACTTGTCTACTTATCCGAAATAATTCCTACCTATTTTCCTGGTAATGCCCCCATCGATGCAGGCCGCTCTCCCTTTGTATCTACTGCCTATAACTCCCACCCTTCCAACACCCACGTCGTCCATCTTAAAAGTTTTTCCTAATTTCCAAAGCGTACCTCTCAGTCATGAACATTCGATGTCCGGTAGCAAGATATCCTTCTCACCTTCATGATAGGTAGGCGAGGAGAATTTTTCTACACATTTGTTATTGTCTTTTCACAGCATTTGTTATTACATTACTTTTTGTTAGCAATTATATGTAATAATAATGTAAAACATTTAATTTTTTTTTGTTTCTCTTATGGCATTGCATTTCGACAGCTCTGAAGATGGCTGACAATGTAACCCAAACGTCGGCAGATAATTAAAAAATACACATTTTTTAAAAATTGTATTTTTGGATCAACCTTGACCGAACCCCAACAAAATTCTTTACTTATATATTATATATCAAACTGCATGGTTGATAACAAAACTAAATGTTAAAGTGAAAGTGATTTATCTCAAAAAGTGGAAGAGAAACATGGTGAAAAATTATTATGTCAATAGCAATCAAACAGTATAATCCACTTGCCTCTAACTTAATACATCCCTATGAATTCAAAATTTAATAATAATAGGGAAATAATATAGTGGGCAAATGGGAAGAACGCTGAGAGTTGACCTACTTTTCCATGTCCGGGGGCTCCATTTGGTGACCAACTCATTTGAATGGGAATCGATAGTGTAATGTGACTTCAGCAAACTGCGAACTAATATTGCTTATTGATTTAACAGAGTTACAGATTTTTATTTTTGTGCAAAGAGCTTTCGAGGCACATGAGACGCGCTATAAGACCGGTACTACTGCATAGAGTAGTTGAATGCCGCTTGCCTAATCCATTACATCATTGAAGAATTTCATTAAGTACTTCAGATGTTTGTTTTTTTAAGCCTTTCCGAGTCGCCGAATCCATAATAAAAAAATTAATAAGTAAATAATAACTATACTGTAGCTTTGTTAGACGAAATTGAGAAGAAGCCATTGTTATGGGCTACGGTTCACTAATAATTAAGAACAATGAGATAAATATAAGTTAATTTATTATCACGAATAATTACCTCTACTTATTACAAAATAACTGACTGACCTTACTAACTAACAAGTAAATAAATATGAAATTATAAATTACTTACAGCTAATAAATTAATAAGTATGTACAAATAATTTAAATATGCTTATTTACAAAGAGGCCTCAAGATACCTTGTTAATCACTGTCACTTATCACTTCGCTGTTACCGGCACTTCAAAGGTTACGACCAGCCCGACACTCGGAACAGGATCTGCCACGGAAACTAACACAGACGGAGACTAACTTATTACTGACTCGGGGGACAGCTGGCAAACTACTTTTATAACTTTGTGGAACTGGCGAGAAGGGTCTATACGGATTTCCAAGTAGGCCAACTTTCCTTCTAAGACAGAGGAAACATCTGCATCCTTCAATTGTCGTTCCCGTACAGGTCTGGTCCTCACGCCATCTACTTCCCCAGTATTCACCAACATAAACAAATAGTTTCACTTTTTTTCTTTCCAGCTAAAGACCAGTTAAGGTGTGTAACTCATGAACTCGGAAATTAATTTATTCTTTATTTCGAAATGGTATTTGAGTATGTTTGTACATAAATTTTATAATAAAAGCTCAGATCATATCGTAGATAGTATAAAGATCAAATTTGAAAGGAATGACTAGAACACTGAGTGGAAAAGCTGTATATTTTTTGGGTCTGGACTAAGTGAGGATCATAACTCAAATGAGTGTCAATTTCAACAATTAGTTTCATCAAACAATAAAACTATTAGTCAGACATAGGGTAATCAATTAACTAATTTTGAAAACAAATACATAGAAGTGCAACATGACATTTTTGTGGGTAACGTACTGCTCTCTACCATGCCTTATTGAACTAATTAAGGAACAATTTAGTCTAATTAAATTAAGCTAATAATAAAAGTTATTATAATTTATATTATAAATAAAAATGAAAAAACTAGAAAGAAGGTATAAGAAGGCAAGACCGTAGCTAAGTAATAACTACAACAATTCAATCTTCGTAGGCCTCAAATTCGTCATTCTGAGTGTTTATACATTTATCACCAAGATAAATATAAAACCAAACAGTGTCTTAATAGATCAATATCCTTCCGTGAAAGAAAAAATTATGCATTTCTACGTTTCATAATGTCATTTTACGATGGGGCACTCATTGAAGGAGGTAACAAGATCATCATTGATATTTTATAATTGGTTTCTGCAAACCATCTTCAGGTTGCAGAAACCAATGAAGACGGAGAATAGAAGGTATGATAGTTCTATATTCATTGGTAGTGAAAATAACCTTTTAGATATTTTTTCTTTTTGTGTGTGCACTGCACTCTCTACCCGCCTGTTCTTGATTGCTATATTTCACAGCCATGTGTGTTCCATTTTCTATAAAAACTTTATATATATATATAGTTCTAATACTTAAAACAGAACTCAAAATTCAACTATAAATTATTTAAGTGCTATTATTTCGCTATTTTACGCAAAATAACATAATTAAGAATGCTAAGGATGGACAATTTTTGAATAGTTGCCAATAGAGGGCGTACAGGCGCAGTAGTGGTAGGTCAAGGGTGAAGAAAGCGAGGCGTGGGCAGTGGGACATCAGCCAGGCAGGCCTCAAGGACGCCAGCCTCAAGTAGCCTCATTGCCACACATTGGGGTTGATCTGTCCCCTTCAATGGACCCCTCCCGCATCGCCTACACCAGACCGATTCAGGAGTCGTGTCCTTTCCGTTTCCAGAGCTAGCCCGTCCAAGAATACAGCGAGCAATCCCAACTTGAACTCTCACCGACTCGAAACGTTTTCGGAAGTTCCATAACCGGATAGATCCATATCCATATACCTCATTCTAGCGATGTCAATAAGGAATCAAGTCCTCCTTCACAAAAAGCAAAATGGCTGAAAAGTAAAATTCTTATAATTTGGCCAATCTACTCAGGCCAAAATCTTCCCTCTGTAGGGCATTAAATTTTCTAAAGCAGTTGTATTCAGAGAGCCAGAGAGAGTGAGAGTGAAGGGGGGGGGGGAGATCTGGCTATTTTACCTTATTTACAAAACTAAGTGTCTTAAAGCAATGGAAAGCTTTTCCTTTCCGTGAAAAGTTAGGCCAACATTATCAGGAAGTGATAGATTTTAGAGAACGATAAAATGTGGTTTTCTAAGATGATTTTAGTTGGGGTTCGGTCAAGGTAGATCCAAAAAACACAAATTTAAAAAATACATTTTTTAAATTTGTGTTTTTTGGATCTACCTTGACCGAACCCCAACTAAAATCATCTTAGAATAATATCTACGGTCAACAAACTCCTTTTGAATGTGGTTTTCTGTTTGTTTTTTTAGAGAAATGCTCAAAAGCAGACAAAAGAGAAGTTAATGGAGATAAAGGCCAAAAAATATTAGTGGCTTGTGGCTGAAATGGTGAGGACTCAACTATGATTCTTGACAAAAAAGGGAAGATGAAACGGCCGCTTTATAAATTGTGGAGGTACGCTTTTGACTACAAAAGAGCAACAAATGTTTGACTTGACAGGAGAGGAGTCGCCATGGCGACACTCCCCCCCCCCCCCCCCGGCTCTTAAGCGAGGATATTACTGCGATAGTAAATTCTCAAAATCCTTACTTTATGGAGTCACGATGTAAATTTTATTTATTTTCCAGGCCTTTACAACTATTGATTATAAAATAAATAAAACAGCTGATTGTCACTCACACCTCTAATTTTCATTTAAATTGCCCCTAGAAGATGCAGTAATCTACTCAGAAGGTATAATTAAATTCTCAACAGGAAATACCTCGAGAGACAGCCAATCAACTCTACCATAAGATCTGATAAACCTACACATATATCCTCAAAATAGGATAAAATCGTAACAGAATTGATAACTTTAACTGATCTACTTTTAATGACAGAACTGGTTTATTCTCTGAAGTACTTTACTCTTTGGTTTATTGAAACTTATATTTACAAATAAAAGGGGGAGATTACCTTTTTGACGCAGCGGACACAATATTAAGTTCAGAGTAATATAAATCAAACACAGATTTTTAATTTATAAAGGATGTGCATTACATGACTCAGAAAATTAAAACACACATGGAATTAAATTAAATTAAATTAAATACAAACATTGAACAACTTCAATGCTGAGAAATTCGCTTAGTTTATGCAACTGCTGCATGACAGATTTTTTTTTTTAACTATAAACTTTAAAACCATAACTTCAAACAGCTGTTTTAGTAAATGAATAACACTCCCAGTAAACTTCTGGTTCGTGATTGAAAAAAGCTCGGAATAATAGACAAGTCAAAATTTTTTGATATTCATTACTGATAAAGATTTATCGCAATAGTGACACACCAAAATAAATATAATAATGGTTACAATAAAAATATAAATAGAATAATAAGGTTTTCTAAACTTCAAGGGACTATGCATATTAAACAACATTCACTTGTAAAATTTCTAATTTAAGTATTTAATAGATGACAAGACGCAATTCATGTATTCATATGTTAGTCTAGCTAAGCTCACAAGAGCAGGCAAAACCAATTATTCAAAAAGAGGCATTTCTACAGCCCTGAAGATGGCTTGCAATGTAAGCCGAAATGTTGGCAGATAATCCTTTATAAAAAAATACATTTTTTAAATTTGTGTTTTTTGCTTCTACCTTGACCGAACCCCAGCTAAAATCATCTCAAACCAATTATTCAAAATTTCACAAAACGCAGTTGAGTACTTTTCGGATTGTAATTTAACTATTAAATAGCATTGCAAGCACAAACCTATGTTATATTTTCTATACCTAAAATATCCTTCGACTGCAGGAGTTTTAAAAGAAAAGACATCTATTTAAAGAATAACTATTTTGGGTACAAAAAAAGGAGAACTATCAATGCACGTTGTACTAATAATCGCCAATAATGTAGCTGTACCTAATTGGACATTAATTCGCACCTATTTTTGCTAGATAATCAGTATTTTTCCTTTAAGAAAATTGCTAAAATCTTTTTCTGCTATTAAAGATATCTGGAGGCATTTCACACTAATTCAAGTAAAAAAATTTTTCCAAATCACTATTGCAGAAGTCATCAAGAATAGTCATCTGGAGATATCTGCAAGGGTTATATTTAATGGTGGGCATCACCAGCACAGCAGACGCCCCACCACCTCAGCAAGCAGAACTGTAAAGCACTTCATTTTGTCAGGGCGAACTTATCTCTCTCACAGTTCTTATCTAAAAAACCTTTCACATATCCTCCTTTTTATAAGACCCTTATAACTCAAAACATAGGACCTTACCAAACCAAGATAAAATTTGAGGGTTCAAAACCCCTTCCTATATTGATACAATTTGCCTCTGAAACTAAGACAATTTTTATTTTGAAAAAAAAAAAAGATTTTTATTGCCAAATGAGATTTAATGAAAAATAAAAAAAATTTTCCAATCAATTTTTAAGCTCATTGAAGCCACATAGTTCATTAAAGAACTACAAATGCTTCATAATTAAAAATAAAAATAAAATAAAACAAATCTGTATAATACTCCACAATAGTTAATTATCTGTCAGTTAAAGTAAGTTTTAAATATTTTATTCATTATATAAATTGTAAAAAATTAAACAAAATTAATGAAGTAATAGAAATTCTCTTTGAATAACTTTCATACCTTCTATTATCTGTCTTCATAGGTTTCTGCAAACCATCTTCTGTTGGCGAGTGCTTTCGGGCATAGTTCATCCTCGTGGCCGAATACATGTGTTCACTGTCACTGTCTGTATTCAACTGCTACCCGGTTAACACATGTATTCGCCCACGAGGATGGACAATGTCCAAAAGCGCTCGCCAACAGAAAATGGTTTGCAGAAACCAATGAAGACGGATAATAGGAGGTATGATAGTTCTATATTCATTGGTAGTCATAATAACCCTTTAGATTAAACAAAACTTCTCGGAAACAGCTGAAATTATGAATATTAGTTTATTTCATTTAATATTTTAAATGATGCATTTTAAAATGATCTTGTAGGTAATATTATTGATTATCAAACACAGAAAAATAAATAAATTCATTAGGACAGTGGAAATTTTAAAATCAATTATTAGAGGTATGAAGAAGCAAAGAAAACAGAAATCTGGAAGATAGACGATACCTATGACCTTTCCTTTATAGTCACTGAACATGGTTAAATCTTGCTGCTTTTTTATTTATTTTTTTATGTTTTGGTGACCTGGCTCCTTCTTTGTGGAGGGCATGGCAGATCACTAAGAACAAAGAGAGAGTCTGTTAGATATGAACTAGTTAATAGAACACAATAGGTGTAAAATGTCATTTTAATTTCAAAAAATATACATATAAAGGAAAATATTTAAGATTACAGCTTAGATGTTTGGACAACCCACTTTAATAAATAAAAAAGTTTTCAAATTCAGTAATTAGGCTTTCTAATGCAAGCCATTGAAGGAATTAATTTTCAACTGAAATGGGATGAAAAGGAGAGTAAGAAGGGGGATTTTAGAGGAAAACCAAAATTAATAATCATCATAATATTCATTAATTTGTTATGAAGCTATAATTTATAGGTCAAATGAAGAGTTTTGACCGTAGAGATTATGAGTAGATGTTTTTTAGTTGGGTTCGGTAGAAAAAATACAATTTGATAAATGTGTATTTTTTAAATTATCTGCCGAGGTTTTGGCTTACATATATAATTTAAAAAATACACATTTATCAAATTGTATTTTTCCTACCGAACCCAACTAAAAAACATTTACTCATAATCTCTACGGTCAAAACTCTTCAGAGCTATCATAAAGGCAAGAGGGGGCATTGTGTCACCTAGATCACATGTTCATGACTACTACATGATTACATTCATCCATGAACATGTGATCAAGGTGACTTCCCTCTCGTCTTCATGATAGCTCTGAAGATGGCTTACAATCTAAGCCAAAACATCAGCAGATAATTTAAAAAATACACATTTATCAAATTGTATTTTTGGTATCAACCTCGACTGAACCCCAAAGAAAAAAACATCTACTTATAATTTATAGTATTATAGAAATGTTGACTTTATTTAACATAAAAGTAATAAAAAATTACTTTTTAAACATAGCAGGTTTAAAAAGTAATTTTAAACATTCATGCTCTATAATATATTTATGAAAAGAAGGATATAAGAAGATATTTAAAAATGTAACTAAGATGGTTGACTGCTAGCAACATTCTTCCTTCCTGTCCAGTCTTTGTAATTTTACATTTTATGAGCATTGACTACTAGGGCATGAAACATTGGAAAATATTTTTAGTTAAAAAAATCCTATGTGACAGTATTTATTTCATTCAAAACTTACCAACTATAGTTAAATTTTAAAAATTGTAAAATGGGAAATACTGAACTGACCTGACTGAAATGTAGGTTGCTTACTCTTACTGAGGATTTTATTAATGAGCATAAACAAACTTGGCCAAAGGGATTTAATTAAGAGTTAAAAATTTAGCAACTATAACTTCAAGGTTAAACTTGATGATGGCAGATTTCTTCCACTATAACAAACAGGTTGAAATCTACACTTTTAGTTCCTGTTTTTTTCAAATAGATGATATGTAATTTTGTGCCAACCCAATAAATAGCAATTTGCTTTAGCAGATGTAATTTCATTTTTACAAAATTAAATTCTGTATAACAATAAGAAAATTTTTGACAATAAAAATGTTTTAAATAACATTTAATAAGATTTTACTCTCTGAAGGGAGAGATATTTCCAGAAACCTAGCTCTAGAACATAATGATTTGCTTTAACTAGCAGAGAAAATATATTTTTTCAAATAAGTTCTTTGGTTAAACAAAGTACATTATTATTTTTTTATTTATGCTTTTGTCCATCAATGCTTATTGCAGATTGCCCTTTAGAACATAGAGTTGAACCTTTAATATATAAATGTAAAATGATCAACACATTATTTTAACTAAAATTAAATTTACCGCATATAAGGGTCGGTAAAGTTAGTATAAATACAAAGATTAAAGTTTTCATAAATACGTAAAAGGCATATTTTAAAGTAATGAGTTTATGTTTTTATTTAGAATAAAATGGCAAAATAAATTTGTTTAAGATTCCTTTTTAATTTAATAAAACTGATGTTGGTTTTATTTCTTATCATGTTATTCTTTCTGTAGTGGGTGATAGGTGGATTGCTTCTGGCTGTCGTTGAAGGATTTTCAGAGAAACCTGTTAACCTCAAATCACCACCTGGCTTCTTGAACAAGTTAGTCACCTCAAGCACACTAAGATGGATACATGGAGAAAAGGGTGAACACCCAGAGTCCTCTGTCGCTGGGACAGTCGAAAGATTCATTGGTACCTACTTTTGCCTTTTGAATTATTATTTTAATATTAATATGAGCTTGAAAAATATTGGAAATTATGGATGAAATATTTTAAAAACAAATTAATATTTTTCATCCAACTAATTATTTTGCTAATATTGTTCAGAAAATTTTAATTTGAAGTTAACCAAAATTAAATGTTAAAAAGAAAACTGTATCCCATATTTAATACCGATATTTCTTCTTTCTTCATTTAAAATATTGGTAGTCAAACAAAGTTAAAATATGCTCCCTGATTTCAAAATTTAAGCACAGTTAAAAAAATAGTGATTTAAAGAAAGCAATTATTCAGACAGTAAAAATTGAAATCATTCCTAGCAATTTTAAGTCAGGAGCGCAATAGTGATATAATTTAATTTCATAAAATTTCACATTTAAATAATCAATAATATATTTTTGAACTCTAATATTTTCATATTTTTGAGTAACTAACTAGAGTTTAATAGACTGGATTCTGTAGCATTTGACAGAGAAGTTTAAAATAGCATTTCACTTCAAAAATAAGCCACAGAGACATTTTCCCTGGATTAATCTTTACAGAAGATTTTTCTATAACAAAATAAGATGTAAATGAAAAGGTGTGGACCAGTAAGTTTGCTAAATAATATTTATTTTTCACAACTCCACATGAAATAAAAAATTGGTATTTAATAATATAATAATACTGGCTAATAAATAAGCTTCCTTTCAGATGAAAATATTAAAGTGAACCCATTTAAAGGTGATGAAAGGCAGAGTGAAGATGGAGTAGCAGAAAGAGATGTTTACATCTGCCGAGCAAGTCACATAGGACACTGGATACCAGGTCAACTAAGAGTTGATCGTCGTGTTTGTCTAATTTCCCTTCATGGCAGCATTCATAAATATGACAGGTGCATTGAATCCTAATTCATTTTATTATTATTTGACTTAATATTTTCAATAAGATCACAACACAATGGGCAACAGAAATATCTTCATACCAGACTCTCAAATGGTTCTCTACACATTTCTCAAAGTCCTTTAAAGAATAATTATAAACTAAAAAAATATTTGCAATGAAACTTTGGTGGCCCCTTAAATATTCTCCTTAGCAAATAAGCCTAGTTTATTATTTTACACACCAAATATTTATTCTAAATTCTTGTCATTAGTGAAGGAAGTAAAATTAATTATACAAAGAGAGCTATCATAGTTATACCATTTTAAACCGTCTAAATCTCATTTTGGACTTTTAAATATATATGAAAGGTGAAAACACAAAATTTTGTTCCACATTGAGCAGTAAATACTAAACAGTGGCAGTTCTCTTTTTTTTTACCAAAGCAAAGATCAGAGCAGCATTGTCACATTTTACATATGGTAGAAAATTTGGTGATTATACACTGTTAAAAGCCATAATTTATTCTGATACAAGCATAATTAAAAAAATATATATTTTTTTTCGATTCTTAACATTTTGAAAAGTTCCAGTTACTTTTATTTAAATATTAAATAAATTTAAGTCTTTAAGAAGATTTTAAACTCTAAAAGTTCGCTTGACAAGAATAAAAGAGATTATTTACTTCTTTTTTTTTTAAAGTAGAATTATTTAATTTTATTAGAATTTTATGTGTATTTTTTTTTAGGATTAAATGTATTTTCTCATGAGAAATTTTGGTTTTAATTTTTTAACTGAAAATAACNTATATATATATATGGAAGGAGGGACTATCTACAGATCGCTATCCCATTCTAAACATCCATGGCTCAAGAAAAGCCTTTAATTATCGATAAAAGCTTGACCAGGGCAGGATTTGAACCTGCAACATCTAGACAGCGATACCTGAACGGATCCCATGGGCTACCCTGACACCCCATATCAAGTTTAAATGGAAAGGCCGTATTTATACATGGATTGTATTAGTGTGAAATTTTTATAATCTTCAAATTAAATTTTATAAACTAAATAGGCATTCAAAGAAGATTTTTAAAGTTAAAATTATTTCTAGTAGAATACACTAACAAAACTCCATATTCAGGTATGAAGTGCTGGAAAACATTGAGGGAGGAGCAAGACTCACCTGGGCTCGATGGGATAAATTTAATGAAGTTCCAAGTGGAACTGTGTCAAGCGGAGATTCCTTTGTCGCAAGGCGACAAATTGCCAGGCCTGATGGAGTTAAAACCCTTGGCTTAAGGGATAATATTGGAAAGCTAGATATTGACATTAATGGCTTTGGAAAACTAAACATTATAACAGAGGTATGGTATTGATCTTTAAATATTCAAATAAAATTGACTTTATTAATTAAGTGTGTGTTATATAATATGACTTTTATAGGATATACATTCAGATTTAAGAAAATAATTTCAGAAAAAATACATGGTCAAGAATTAATATAACCACTTCTGCTAAAACATTCTGGCATTTTAAATTACGTGAAACAATTTAATTGTTTTAAAAATTATTTATTATCTTTTCTNTTTTTTAGTTGAACCTTCTGAGAGCTTAAAGACTTGTTACAGACAGAGGAGGGGAGAGGGAAATATGAAGGGAGCCATAACTGCATACATATTGGGGGAAGTAACAAAATTTGTTTGAAATTATAAGTATTAAAAATAAAGTTTTAAAAGTATTATCTATTTTTTGCAGGATGAAAAAGAAGATGAAGTTGATGATGGGCAAGTTTTAGTTGAAATTGAACCAGTTCGTTACGAACTAACAAACATTAAGTTTAATCATGTCAGAAAAGTTGTGCTGAAATCACCCAGAAAGTTAGGAGAAGCTGCATTAGCAAACACACAGAATATTACTGGGAAAATAGACACAATGATTGGATATGATGACGAAACTTCTGTTTATTGGGGCCAGGGAAAAGCCATGCTGAAAGGTCTTCCTACAATCATCAGATCATCCTCAGATTCTTCTTACCCAGAAGAAATCGAATGGGGAATCACTGTGCGAGAATTTACTAAAAGACTTAAAACGTGAGTATAAAAATTTATCAAATTTCTTAAAAGAATAAGACAATAAAAAATTTAGATTCAGTGAATTAAACTAGAATGCATTCAATCAATGTTTATAATTTTATGCAGTTTTGTTTTTAAATTACTTTTCTTGTCAAAATTTATTTTTAATTATTTTTTCTACCGAATAATTGCTAGTAATATTAATAGAAATTATATCATAACTGAACCTTTCAATGTGAAAATTATACGCATAGTTATAAATAGTCACGATGTAAATTTTATTTATTTTCCAGGCCTTTACAACTATTGATTATAAAATAAATAAAACAGCTGATTGTCACTCACACCTCTAATTTTCATTTAAATTGCCCCTAGAAGATGCAGTAATCTACTCAGAAGGTATAATTAAATTCTCAACAGGAAATACCTCGAGAGACAGCCAATCAACTCTACCATAAGATCTGATAAACCTACACATATATCCTCAAAATAGGATAAAATCGTAACAGAATTGATAACTTTAACTGATCTACTTTTAATGACAGAACTGGTTTATTCTCTGAAGTACTTTACTCTTTGGTTTATTGAAACTNTAACATTTTTAATATTTTTTATTAAACTTGCTATACTCAAAAAATTTTCTCATATTATTGATAATAACTTAATTCACTATCTGTTTCCCACCACTCCTACTCATTCACATTCACTCATGGATAATTTTTTTTTATTGTAATTTTTAGGTGTATAAATCCAAAAATAATTTTGCCTCTTAATTTTTTTAAATTTTAGGGACCTAAACGTTTTATTTATAACTATGCGTATAATTTTCACAATTTGGTACATATGAGCGCTTGGCCAGACCTCAGATCAATATATGTCTTACACTTTTCATATGGGATATATGATTGGATAGTTTTCCTGAGGGAGGGTGATCAGTCTTGTGCTAACCTCGAAGAGCCTGTGATTTCCTGTACGGGTTTACTATCTTAAATGAGTTGTCCCCTGCAGACTGATAAATATCACACCAGGGGGGCCTTCAACCTTTTCAGTACCCACAGAAATGCTAGTTCTCATTCAAGAGAGAGCATAATGACCTCTCACTGGTTCACTAGAGCCATGACTCCAGCACACCCTGTTGTGGAACTTAGGAACTAATAGTTCAGTGGGGGCCGAGATTTGAGTCCAGGACCATTAGCATGTAAATATAACTACACTACCAGCAACCTTCACATATAAACAAATAAAATGTTTTGTTGCACCCACCCGCGCACACACTTTAGAACAGTCCATTTTGGCCTTGACTGCTATTCTGCTACTCTTTGACTAACTTTTCTTTTCACCAATGTTGTTTTTAATTAAAATGTTTGGCCCTATACCTTTTAAGCAACGACAGATATATTGCAGAAATTTATAAGGCATGCAATCCTTGGAGATGAGACTAACCTCAAAAAATAATTCCTACAATAGTTTGCCTAAATAATTGATTTCAGACTGATAGTACATGTATTGGAATGTCTGACGCATGAAAGATGCTAGCAAAAATAAAATTTTAAATCATGTTTACAGCCTTCAAATATAAACTAATCCATTGCATACCCAGATTTAATTCATATTACCCTTAAAGGCTCTTCTACACATTTATTATGCAGAGTAGCAAATTGGTACTCTGAGTAGTTTACTGATGATTTTGTAGACCTATTATAAAAATTAAGGACATCAAAATTAATTTTTTTTTTTTTTTAAATTGAAGGAGCGTATCCCATATTTACTTTTAATATTTATTTCAAGATTATACAAAACAATTAAAACAGATCAAGAGTGAAGTATTAAAGTGGATTACTTGAGAAGAAATATTTAGATCTTATGTTTATTTTTTTAAATGTATTGCAACCTAAAAATATAGAGATTATTATTTGTTTTTGATGGCATAGTGAAATTATTATCAAATATGTCTTTATTGGAAATTTATTATCAAATATGCCTCTTTTTTTTCATTTTTTAGGTTTTAATAAATTTGGCCACTAGCATAAATAAATAATATAAAACAGAACGTATAGAGAATGAATGTGAATTGGGTTAAACCAAGCTTAAGTGAAGAACAAACAAACAAAAACATTTATTTAATTTATTAAAAACATTTAAAGCAGTCATAATTAAAACATTTTAGCATAATATGAAGAATAATACTTGTTTTAATTCAAGGTTTATCATACTCTTTCATCGCGATGAATTCACCAACTCAAAATCAAATCTAAAAATAATGTCAAGTAAGTTTTGTTATTAAAAAAAAAAAAAAAGAAAAAAAAAAAAGAAGATGAACATGGCTGACATACATACCTCAGGCACACTGATCCGAACATACGGATACTTTTTGCCTGCTCATAATTCTATATACCTATAAATAATGGTAATCATTAATCCAAAAAATGGAATGTCTTGCTTCGAGCTGCTAACTTCCACTCTTAATAGCCATTATTTCAATATTAATCCTTCTCCAACTCAACCATTTTCTTTTAGTAAGAATAGAAGAGAACAAATGCTTCTCTGTGAGGCACCACCTGTAAAAAGACATTTTCCCATGTTTTCTTTGCTTTATTTGAAAGAACTCAAAGTTTAAAAGTCATCAAAAGCCATTGTGCTAAAATAAAGTAACACCCAGCGTATGAATTAAGTAACTTAAAGAGACTATAAATACATACTAACTTAAAACATCATAGAATACTTCTTTTCACACAATGGCAGACATTGATTTAAATTCATTACATTATCACCACATCATGTGATAACTTTAACTTGTTATCCTGATGTTGAAATTCGGATCAGTGAACAATGAGTATTTGGCCCCTAATTCATCGCTTAGTTTCTCTCTTACGATTTACAAGGGTAAAGTGCTATGAGCAATTATTAAGTGAGAGGGGGTTATATACATATTCATTTTAAATGAATGTAAAAATAACTAGGTATGAATTTATGATTGTAGGTAAGCAGTTTAGCTTTAAATAAATAAAACTACAAGAATAAATTAATTTTAACTAGTAAGTTGAAAAATAAAAAATAAATAAAGAGGCATTACAGATTTTAGTCTTAGAACTAAGATATATTAATTATTATTATTTATTTATTAATTTCTTTTGTTATAAAGAATTAAAGAAAAGTAAATTTATGTTTAAGAATTTATTTCACGACTGTCTGGAAGATTTCAAGGCTTTGAGGGTGGTACTGTGTCTTGAAAGCGGTCAGCTTTTGTTAAAATAAGAAGTTTGAATGATGTTGGCTAATTTATTTAAGTATGTAAATTTATTAATTTCTTAAAAAAATGTCAATTGCCTTAGCATAATTAATGTAAATTAATATGTATAATTGTAATGACATCCATAAAATATAGTTAAAAAGCTGCATAATAAGGCATAAGGGGTGAAAATGATTAAGTTTCAGATGAAAGAATATAAGGAAATCAAAATCCTATAGGTAAGTTTCTATTGTTTCCAGTGATGATTTGTTCACCATACATAGGAAAACTGTAGGCAGGCAAATTCCTCTCTCCTAAAGTAAGGCTGTTATCCTTAACACTATAATATTAAATAGAATGTGTACATTTTGATCATTAAAAGGAGTATTCGTCCATTTGTCTATGAATTGCTAATTCTGAAAATCTTTAATTGACACAAGATTTGATTTGATAAGATTAAATATGCTATGGAAGTGGGTTTTTTCTGTTCTAGATGTTAATTATGAGGGAAAAGAGGATGATAACATTTATCAGCATATAGCAAATTAATTATATGTTAATTTGAAAGATTTACAAATAAAAATTAAGTTTATGAGAGAGGATAGTTCGGGGATTCGGACTTAGGAATAAATAAAAACTAATTCATAAACAAAAAAGTTTTTATTTTTGCCAATGTTTCAACCTAATTTTTAGGTCTTCTTTGGGGCAATAGTAGTGATGGAGGGAGAGAATCTCCTAATTTAGAGTGGCTAACATTTCCAGTAACCTAAGGCTCCTAATCATAGACAAACCGCCTATACTTCGTTAAACCCTGACTCTTATCAGAATTTTCCTCTTACCCACTATCCCTCTCCCCTCCCCTCCTGTTTCTTTCAAAAATTTTCGTGAAAAACTTCTCAGCCTTGACCCTAAAGCAGGAGACTCCCTCCATTACACCCATTGCCCTGGAAAGGGCCTGAAATTTAGGCCAAAACATTGGCAATAATAAATACTTTTTTGTTTACAAATTAGTTCTTATTTCTTCAAAGCCCAAGATCGAATCCCCAACTAATCCTTCCTCATAAAGTCTGACAGTCGATAGATTTAAGTTAATATTTATCAATATCCTTTGACAAATTAATTTATTGATTTATTTATGTTTCATCAACATTTACACTGATTTTATACTTTGTTATCACATTGGTTTTATAGTTTACATTCCTTTGATACTTTTACTTGTTTAGTTAAATATAAAGGTTATTCAGTTAACTTGGTTTATCACAGATAACAACCTTTCCCAATCTGTTTTCCAGATAATTTCATTAAATTAATTTAATTATCGCACTCAATCAAAATACTATCAGTCTTTAAATACTTATAGGATTTTAATTTTACAGTAATTAAAATTTCTTTAAGGGTTTAAAATATTGTTTTTAGCATTTAGATCAGAGATGTCACACTCTTGTACAATACACCGATTAGAATACCTAAAGTATACTTTGACAATAATCTTATCTAACTTTTGATTTTCTAGATAAAGGTTCGTTTTGTATTCTGAATAACTAATGATACGGAATCCAGAAAGGTTTAATATTTATGCTTTAAACAACTATTCTTCCTAGAAACTCATGCATTGAAAAATTAATAAACTTAATAATGGAAAATAATGTCAGTTTTATCTCACTCTACTGTTGATTATTACAAGTGTATTGTTAAAAAGTGTTAGGATATATGATGATTACCAACAAGTCATTGATCGAATATATTGTACAATCTAGGTTTGTTCCTATATCTTATTCCAGCACAATTAGAACAAAAAATTCCTGATTTGAAATTATAAGACATTTTCTGAAATTCAAAATAACTTTAAAATAAACTATCATTGAATAGTTTACTTTTCAAGAATAAGCTATAAATGAATAATTTATTCCAAATTTATCTTAAGACCTTCTGGAATTGTACAAACAAAAAACTAAACTAAACTTTCACTAAACTCAATGTAAAATAAGAATGAATAAGAATAATAATTATACCTTGCCTGATGTTACACTGAATGGTTGAAAAATTATTTCCAGCATGAATATTATTAAATCGGTATTAAAAACTTTCTTTTTAAAGTTTAATCAATTCCTAAAAAAATATATGCACGATTAACAACTGTTTTAATGGTTTTAGCATTGAAGCGGTCCTTGAACCAGAAACTGCAGTGAATGTGACACTTAAAGGAAATCACACTGAAATTGAAACACCATACACTGCAAAGCTGATATCAGTTTATGTTGATGGAGCAACAAGGGCACGTGAAATTCATGGAACATTATTTGAAGTCAAACTTCTTGATATAGCTCCAGAATACAGTCCCACATATTTTACAGGTAAACGGAAAAAATAAAAATAACCACTCTAAAGCATTTTTTTTTCTTCAACAGAAATAGTAATAAATCTAAAGAAAATAATCTCTAGATTGATTCTAAATATAACACATTAAAATAAAAAAAAGCTACAATATTCAAAAGATATGCTCATTATAAGTGCAAAATTATTTATTTATAATTTGAATAACTTTACTGACATAATATTATTTAAGAAAATGGAAGCAATTTATTTGTTATTAGTTAAACAATCAAGATATAATTTTATTCAAGAAATACTAGTGAAGAAATCGCTTTCCTGTTTCTTATATATATATATATATAT
>KZ807031.1:825898-865372 GCA_000696205.2 Oncopeltus fasciatus
ATATATATATATTTATTTATTTATTTATATATAAAGCTTAAAGTATCCTTCTGCAGATTTTGGTACTGCATAGAAGCAGATTGAAGAGAGCATTCCTATATAATTCCTATATCAATAAGACAGAAGCATAAAATAAATAAATTACACACACACACACACCCACACACATGGATACAAATACACAAAAGTTAAAACCCGTAGAGAAGTGTGTGTCTTACATCGCTAAAGATTCTGGTTAGAATCACTGGCTTCCACTGGTCATTTCTCTGAACCATTAGCTCCAGGATTCCTCAGCAGAGTGTGTTATAGTCACAGCACTGATGTGCCATGTACCAGCAGGGGTTTGAATATTCCAACTCCTGCAGGACACTAATGGTCCTTTTGCCTTGTGCTAATCATGGACAAAAATGATACTTTGAATGAGATTCATCTGTCTACAGGTGAAAACTATCTAAGGGAATAAACCCCACAGAAAATCTACCAAATTATGCTTCCAAATATAAAAGAATAAGTATGCATGTGACAGGTAAAGATCACTCTCTCTACCTCTCTGAGGGCAGGCCTAAATCACACGAGTATTCACATGTGATGACTACAGTTAAGTCAGGTATATAAAGCCAACCAGTATGTCTGTGTGTTTTTGTGTGTGTGTATAATACATAAAAAAAGAAGTGAAATATAGGTTCAGTGAAATATGTAGATGTGAACAACTGAGGGTTGTACTGAGAAACGGAGGTCTCTGTGACAGCATTCGACCTGCCTTAAGATGCAGTAATAGCTGTGAAACTGGTTGCTAAAAACAGGAAGACTACATCTTTTACTGAATCTATCAAGCTCAACCTGCAATCAAATGTGTGAAATTTAAATCCCTACATTAAATTTTTTTTAGTTACCATTAAAAGTTATATAATTAATCCTCATCTTAAATAAGTGCTTCTTTCTATTAACCTTAAACTTTATAAAATATGAAAATACTTAGTTTCATAACAAATTAAAGATTTTACTTCATAGATTTTTTTAAATGTTATTATATGCTGACATTATCCCTTGGAGTAAATTATTATTCAGGCTGCTTTCACTTTTGCAAAATTTCCCCATTAGTTTTATCTATTTTTCTTTCAATACCTGCATTAATTAATTAAATAATCATTTTTTCCATAGATATTTTTAACCATTTATCTTAAGTTTGTAGTATCTCTTAGACCAAACTGCACATTTGTCTTCTGACGGTAAGAAAAAACATTAATTCAATTGAAAAATTGAAAAAAAAAAGAAAACAAGTTATTTATTTAGATAATTCTGCTCTTTTATCTTCAGCTTACTTTCTTAGAGAAAAAAACTCTAAATGTCACTCCTTCAAATTTGCTATTTACTCTCATAATTGTTTTTAAAGTATTATTTTTTACTTTTTTAGATAATGGTTACTACTTGTAGGAAGTTCCACCTCTTTGTCTAGAGTCAAACTAGTTATAAAATTGAATAAGATGGAAAACTAATTAATGCTCTTTTTCAGGGAATTACTCATTAGTTCCAACAACGACTACAACTACAACAACCACAACCACATCCACGACTTCTAAAACAACCGTACAAACAACCTCAACCCAGCAAACAACAGAGACAAATACTAACAACATAATTCCAAAGGATGTCAGTAATAATAAAATAAATAAAAAGGAAGAGGAAGTCAGCAATAAAATTAATGTAATGAATGACCAAGGTCATGCCAAAAATCATGAGAAGTCAGCATCAACTCAAGATGGTTCAGCAGGTGTAACTCTGAGTAATGATTTAAGCTTAATTGTAGTTGCCTCAGTGCTAATAATTTTTAGGATACTCCAAAATTAGAATTATTCAGAATAATTTTCCTAAGATAAAATATTGTAAACAAGAAAAGAAAATAGAGTTAAAGTAAAATTGAGTCATTATATTTTGTTGTATATCACATGTAAAAAGCCCTAATGTTATGTAACATTAAGTTTTGTTATTTGGTTTTATTTATCATTTATAAAACTGTCACTGTACCTGTAATTTAATTAAATGTCCTCTTTAGTTTCCTCAAATAATTCTATCATAAAAATTATAAAGCACAAATAGACCATCAAATGCATAAACTGTAACATTGGAGGCACAGAATACAGCTATAATTAGCAAACAAAATAATTTGCCTTAATTAGTTTCAATTGAAGGCTCCCAGTGTGTCTATCAGCTTTTAATGTTGATAATTCTAGAAATGTAGACAAAATATTGAGAAAAATTAAGATGTTGTAAAATTGTACCTTATTACATGTATAAAGAGTAAGAGTAGGAGGAAATGTAAAAATTGTTACCTACTTAAGGAAATGTATGTTGTATGTAAGTTGTTATAGCAACAATATGTTAAATTAATGTATAAAATAGTGACTAAGTTGTAATATAGTTATAATTAAATGAGGTACACATTGTTAACTCTAAAATATTATAAACCCTAGTAGCCAGAAAAAGAGCATAAGGCCCCATGGCTTGAGATTTGAAGTAGGTTCTTCGCTAGGTATAATTAAAACAATCCTAAATGAAAATATGATGGTAAAGCTTGGCAGTTAAGTTAGATGCATAAAAATGATTATATAAGCAAAACATTAACATTTAATCAGGCTTTGGTTTTTTTCTAAACAATTAAAATTTTATCAAGGACCCGCATTGATTTAGTTTTATTTCAATATCAATTTAAAACAAGGTTTAATAACATAAGAACCAAGTTATTCACCTGAAGTTTTTATTAAATGGGACATATTTATGCTTTACTTTGTCCCTTACTAAGGCATCTAATAATCTAATAAGAACTACAAATCAAAAGGTTTAAGACAATTAATTATTTATTTTTCCATTAAAATGATTTTTCTTTGAAGAATTATTTCAGAGAGTAAGGAAATGGACAGAAAATATCTGAAAGTTCATTTTGTAAATCACAATGAATTTTAAATGCAAATTTTCATAAGTTCCGAATATTATCAGAATATCAGATAGAATCAGATAAAATATTTTTCTATTTTTGGTTATTAATTAACGAAAATAACACTTTCTTTTCCCTTAAGCAGAACAAGAAGATTTTTTCAATGTATTAACAAATTGTCCCATTATTAATTCCTTATATAACAAATAACTTTTGAACGAATATGCATAATTTACTCAACTGAGAGATTTGATAAGACTTACCATGCAAATAATATTTTATATTAAAAATCCAAGATGACCAAGTTAGTTCTAAAAAAAAATCAAATAACAGCATTCAACTATTGAAGAGACGAAAAGTTTTTACACTTTTGATACATCAAAGTTATTTTTATTTTTATGCTAGTTCAATTGTTTATTTTGCAGAACCTTGTCAAATCAAATTAATTCATTTCTTATCAACAGTACTTGTTTTTCTAAGTTTGTACATATAAATAAATAAATAAACAAATATTATAAATAAATAAATATATATATATATATGAATATNGAGGTAGAGAGAGAGAGAGAGAGAGAGAGAGAGAGAGAGAGAGAGAGAGAGACAAATAGGGATACTTTATTAAGTTTGTTAGGTGAAAAAAAAAAGTAGCAAGCTCAGAAATAATTCCCCTGATTTGTGCCTGTTGCCCATGCAAATTTTTACTGCTCGTAACAATTCATAGAATTAGAGCCTGATTTTTTCTATAGAATGAACTATAATTTAATTTGTTAATGAAAACTACCATTAAGGACATATGGCTTATTTTGAATTCAAGTATACATAATACATTCACTTAATTATTAAATCTAATCAATTGCCTTGAAGGAGAACTCCAAAGAACAAACAAGTCAATCAAAAGGATTACATTGAACAAGATAATAAAAATATTGTTAATAATCAACAAATTAATTTTACAAATTGTCATTTTGATTTTATGTAAGTCCTAAATTATGTTTTTCAAACATGAGGTATACAAGTATTACAAAATTAGGTTTAACTTAATTTTGAAAAGAGTTATATTTTTAATTTGATGTTACATATTTAAAAAACAAAAACAAAATCCTTTGCAATAAAAAAACTTCAGTGAAGGTTCAAAAGTACATTTTTGAAGGAAATAACACTCAATTTAAAATATACAAGGATTTAGACAGGCAAAAAAATGAAAATAATTTTGAATATGCTGCCTATGAAAGTGTATTGTTACAATTTGTTTTAAAAAGTTGTTATGAAAGTGGTCCAAATGGTTTTTAGTATACTTTTTTCAGCCTAAATAAACTGAATTTTTTTAATTATTATAAAAGCCCTAGAAAAATGAAGCCATCTATATTTTCCAAAATTTAGTTTGTGTTAATTTAATTTACTGTTGTTCTAAAACTCTATTTAAACAGTTTGGAGAAGGTAGTTAAAGTATTTCAGATTCTCTTGTGCAAAGGTTGAATATACAATTTCAGAGAATCTGAAGTTACAAGAAAAATAGAAGGAAGAAAAAAAAAGGGAGGGGGAAAGGGAAAAAAAAGAAAAAAAAAAAAAAAGAAAAAAAAAAAGGCTGTCAGAAAATAATGGAGGACTGGGAAGGGAAATATATATTAGATTTATTCTTAATGTGATTTATATTTTGATTTGCAAATGTTATGTCTAATATTATATTTTTGTAAAATTATGTAGTTAAGCAATTGTTTTTAGTTTTAGCCCATCTATAAGTCTGATATGAGCAAATGAATATTTATGTAAAGCAAGATTGGTAATGCATGTTAGAAAGTAGTCAAGCTATAGCTGAATATTATTTTTGTACTATACTTTGAAATTAAAATGAATGATTAGGGACATTTCTTTCTTTTAGAGATTTAAAAATGTGAAAGATTATGACAAAAACAGAAAGTTTATATTGATTCTGCCAAAAAAATTAAATTTAGTTAAAATTTTAAGCTTGTAGAATAATATGGTATTGCAAGAAATTGTTATTATAAAACAGCATGTAGTATAAAGAGGCAATAACAGAAAATATACATATAAAAATTAATCTGAAAGTAATAAAAGAGTGAAATGTATTAAAACCACAAATATTATGAGTAATTAGAATACTAGACATTCCTCTATATCTTTCTGTATTGTTAACTATTCTTTATCTCTGAGAATATACTATGTATCAGTAAATCTAGTAAATAACTTACACGAAAAAAAATTTATTAAATTCTGGGAATGATATCCTCCTTATTTTACACCTAGCAATCAATGCTTACATCCCATTATTAATTATTAATAAGTTAATTTTGTCTTTCACTTCGAAAACATAAAGCTAAACTTAAATTTATACTCCATTGTAAAAATGGTATATTATTTCAATAACTTTACTAAGTGGAACTTTTATATAAGAATGTCATGTAATTATTGCTGGCTACAAATGTACACGTAGCATGTGTGCACTTGCTTTGTTTGTGTGTGTGTGTGTGTGTGTAAAAAAGTAAGAATAAGCTGGATCTTATAAGAAAGAAGAAGAAGAAAGGAAGAAAGAAAGCTATATATGTAAAACTTAATCAGTCTCTACAGTCCAGGTATTAGTCAGTGTTAGTAACGAGACAAAGCAAAATATTTCTCATAATTATGGAAAGGGACAATTGAGGGATGTTGTCAAAACAGTAAAATAAACAAATTCCTATAAAATAAGCAACATAAGGTAAATAAAAAACAAAAACATAAGAAAGAGAATATGTGTGTTACTTAATTAATTCAAATTCTGAATTATGCAGGTTCCAACTCATTGACTGATTCACATGTCAAACTGCTCTTTCTTCACCAACCCATTATTTAATTATATTACTTCACTATTATTATCTCAGTTTACAACTTAATCTATTTTTTAAACAATTACAAAATCAATTAGTTATTAATAACAAAAAATGTATGATTGTTTACAATATAAGAAAACATTGGACAGTTTCAGAAAATAATGTTTGCAGGCATTTAATCTCACTGCATTTGACCAACACAAACATCACTCTAATGAATAAAAAAATATTTAAATATAAGTAGTGATAACAAAAATAAAGAAATAGCAATTGTATCATGAATAATAATAAATTGAAGATAAATAATGCTTCAATAGAATGATAAACAAAATGATCATTGCAACAGAACAACTCAAATTACAGAAAAAGTGTATTGCATTACTTTTAATGTGGGATAGTAATTAAATTTATTACAATAACAAGATTGTAATAATTATAAGAAAAATAATTATTTTGGTTTTAAAGTTTTAAAAAAATGATGCAGGAGTAGGTAAACTAAGCTAATTTCTCAGCATAATAGTTATTTAACTTCAACATTCCAAGTCATAGATCAGGTTTCAGAATAACCACCACTATTAATGCTGGTATTCTGATAATTCAAAAAATACACTATTGATAAATTATGCACTATATTCCGCTTTCCATTTGATTTAATACAAATTACAAAATACTATGATTTATTCAAATTTTGTTTAAATAACAATGAAAGTCGGAAGTGTGTTATGTTTCAGTTAGAGATTCAGGTAAACCCCCACTCTTGATTGACCTTATTAATAAATAATTATTCAGTCTTAAAGCATTTAAATTTATTGAGTTTTATTCTGAAAATATGAATAATTTGGCTGTCATTGTCTACAGGAGATTTTAAACAGAACTGTATGATGGATGTGAATCCCACTCATATTTGTTTGATTTTACTTATTTATGAAAAAACCCTACTTTTTTTTTTTTGGTTTTGCATTTAAATGCTACATATTTCAATTTTTGCTGAAAATAATTAATTCCAAACAAAAGACCCCTGGATCATTAAATTAGATAGTAGGGTTTGGGCAAACACTCACTCCTATTATTATTATTTATGTTTACAACATAACTCGTCACTTTATTTTATTGCACTAAATTAAATATTTTCTCCACTGAAACAAAAAACTGATTTTTTGTAATTTCACTTAAAACTGTAACTAGTAATTTCAAAAAATCCACACTTTTTAAAGGAAGTTTAATCCTTTGCTTCTTAACTTACATGGTTCATTCTTAGAATAAAAGCCTCTAAGAAATTGAATATTCATTCTACGGTAACCTAGAACTCGAAATCTTTTATGCTTTGGCACTTTCAATTTCTTTAAATAACCTATAATAAATATATATGTAATGATTTTATGGAAATTTGTTTCCAGGTTTTTATTTATGAGCAACATGTCCCTTAAGATAAACTAAAAACAAACAATGGAGAAAAGTTGTAAATAATTTCTTAATGATTATGCTGTTGATTATTAATAGAGTACTGAATTAATTGAGTAACTTTGGAACAATTTTAAATTGACAGATGGTATTAAATGCAAAGTGGAAAGGAAGGGACTCAATGAAGGAGGGGAACAGCCTCAGGCCGCATAAAGGCTATCTTCATTGAGCTAAGATTTTTCAAACAGAGCAGAAAAAAAGCTTGGTGACTTGATTATGAACTGTTGCTTACTTTGGTTTTTTCTCGCTCTCTAATTATTATTTTGTTTACAAAGCATACCCTTCTTGTTAGCCTATCCTAATTGGCTGATAATTTTTTTTTAATACATTTCAAGATGGCCAACCAACTTCTCAAAGTACAACCACAAAAATGTTTTTTAGAGAGATATCTGGGGAGACTCTCTCCCTAGATAACACAAAGCAAATTTCTATGTTATTAATAAAAACAATATTTTAAGTACTTTAAAAAGTACGAATCTAGAAAAAAAATTGTTTTAGCATCCTCAGTTACTTACCCTCCTAAGCAGCCATGAGGTTACATAATGGCAGAATAACAAATTCAGGTAAGTGTATTTTATCACATGCCAATAGTTACATGTTTATAGTGATTAATTTTGCCCCTGCAGGAGTTTATGTGGGCTAAGAGGCAAGAGTAATTAAAGAAAAACTCAATTCCTCAAAAATTTATTCCTATATAGTTTAAGAGCTATAAAACTGTATAAGAACTTCAAAGATATTAGTAATCAGAAATGTTGTTTCCTAATAAAAATTAGCATTCTTATTCATAGGAAAGGAAAACATTGATGTTTCATTATTTTCAATACTTTATTTGGTTCCAATTTTCACAACTAGTAAATAACAGGTTATAATTATAAAGAAGTTATATAATAGAGCATAACTAGTCATAATTATAAAGAAAAGTAACATTAAAATTTATTGTAACTTGAATATCAAAATTCTTATTCTCCCAGCACCCCAGCTGCAAGAAGAATTCTTCCATGTTTTCTTCAAACACTTTAGTAATTTTTTCTGAATTTTCTTTAAATTATTAAATAACGATCCAATATCCAGCTAACCCACATTTCCATCAGACACTACCTATTTTTCTAGACAGGTTACTGTTTTTATAATAAAACCACTAGTAAATTGGGGCCTTAAAATCAATCATTCAATGTCCTGTCACCGATCAGAAGAATTTCAAAAGGAGCAAAAATATTAATATAACAGATTTTGTTTACTCTAAATGGCTGCCTATCAGTTTATGACATTAGTTTGACATTCAGGCCTAATGATGTCAAATTGGAGGTGACAAGTAGACTCGTATTCTATGCTTCAACTTCGAAGAGTCACACCATCCCAGACATATGTTAACCATGCAGGTCAGACATTTGTCAGTTGGTGCTAAGAACACTTTTTGAGCAGTCAGCCTGCTGCTTCCAAGTGCATGTCCCCCATTTGAGGAATGCTGCTACGAATTGATGCCAACACCTTTATAACTGCTTTATATCAAGAGCTGTGGCCTAAAGAAATCAACTTATCCTCAGGAATTCTACAATAGTGGTGCTCTACCTAAAAGGGGAGGCTACCAAGGAGTGTGAAACTGTTGCAATATACTGAGACTTTACATAACCGAATAAGATCTCTCGTCTCACAAGCCAGCTATCTATGCCTCACGGACCCCTGCCTATAATATACGTACATATTTTTAATGTGCTTTCCCTCCTAATTCTAGAGAATAGAATAATCCAAGAACAAGAAACTTTAAGTATACTAAGAAAAATTAAACTTAAACTGTAATCCCATAGGTAGTTTGAAACTTATATCTTATATCAGAACAGTTTGGAGCTAACTACAACCTACAATGCTACTAGTTAACGAAGCAATTAACTAATAAAATCAACAATGAAGCAATTAACTAATAACAGCTTATATTTTATAATACAGATAAGATATTTTTGAATTAAAAGAAAACATAAATATTTACTTACCCATAACACCCAATTGCTGTGGAGTAAGCTGAGTAGCATCTGGTGAAAAGCCAGCAGCAGAAAGTTTTTCAGAGTAGGTTGATGAAGAAAGAATAGAAGCCTGTCTTTGGAGAGTCTTTGAAGGACTCTCTCCCTTCAGATCCTTCATGGATACTGAAAGAAACATTCAATTTAATTTAAAAAAATAAATTATTACATTAAAAGAAGGTGAAATATATTTTTTTTGCAAATAATAAAAATTAAAAGTCTGTCATACAGGAGGGGTAGAAACTAAGTAGATTTACAATACTTTCCAGCCCTTGTTTTGATATTAATAGATGAAAAGGATAATAAAGGGAAAAGTAAATGCTACTGAGACTGGCTCTAGGTAGACAATTAAGGGACAGGTAAGGGGAAGTGTTACAACTCTCCAAGTAATATACAAAGAACGAAGTACAGAAAGTCATTTATCACTTATTGTGGAGACAAATAAGTATTAAATCAAAACTCATAGGGGGGAGAAACAAAACAAGAAAACTATGCTACCCCACTAAATTATACTTCTTACAGAGTAAAAAAAAACCCCAGTCTACTTTTTATCAAAAATAAGTCTCCGAAAAAAGATAGATTTTTGGAAATTTTTTCAATAATTTTTCTGATCTTATCAACTAGTTAATAAAAATGATAGCCAAGTGAGAGAGCTTGTGTTGGTATATGTGTGAGTCAATGCTTTACAGGCCAGTTTTCTAAATGAAATTTGGTCTGTCGCTTTTAAATGTATAATGAAAGGCCGAGCTCATTATTCAGTGAAATTGGACAAGTAGTAGTGGGAATAACCTATAATATCAAGTGCAAATGTTTTTGATGCAGCAGGCTGAATATAGAGAATCCAGTAATGAAACTCAATAAAAAGTAATTCTTAAAAAAAAAAAAAATTTGGGAAGTAAAGAAATTTTTGAAAAAAAACCATAATTAGTTTTTTTCTAAATGAAATTAGGCGAGTCCCTTTTCAACGTAAAAAGAACGGCTGTTTGCTACTTAACAATATTGGACAAATAAGAGGAGAAATTACCCAAAGAGTCTCAAATGCAAGTTAAAAATTTTTTTTTTTTTTAAATTGAATTGAAAATGTGGTTTTCAATACTAATATTATTTAATTATTTAGTGGTTTATTAATGTCTAACACTAGGTATTATCTCATAATTAATTAGATAATATTTGGTTTAGCATTTTAATGTAACTCAGCACATTTTTTTTTTTTTTTGGATAAGATATATATTTTAAAAGTTTGGGTTAAATTGAAACTTCAAATACAAATATTCATTTTATATGAGACAAGAAGATAATAGTTAAATATTTAACAGATACGGACAATAAGGGTTCAATATTTGAGGATTTTTTTTTTTCCAAAAATAGTCTTCATATATAGAATAACTCAAGATCTTCACAAGCATTTCAGTTTTACACAGAATCAAGACCTTCACCAACATTTCAATTTCATACAAAATGGCCCAATTGATCAAGAGCTGACCAGTGACTAGAGTTGTTGTGACCACCATTAGATCAACATCATTGAACCAGCAAAGTCAATGTCTCCAGATGTGAAGATACATTATTAACCTGTTAAACAGTTAAATGTAAACAATAGGATATACTAGTAGAGAATTTTTTTTTGTAGGGGTTGGGTCAAGGTTGATCCATGTGTATTTTTTGGGATCAATCTTGAACAAACCCCAATAAAAAATTCTTTACTAATAATCTCTACATTCAAAAACTCTCCATTTCAAATAGGGTGCACTGTTTATTATTGACATGTCCTAGAGAAAGAGTTCGTGTTATTCTTTATATTTAACATATTTATATGCTATTTACCATTTCTTTTTCCGAGTTGGACCGTGTCAAGTTGTTGGTAGTTGCCGAGCTTTCGCACATCATGTGATGGCTTCTTCAGGGCTGAATAGAGAATGAGAGCTGTAAAAGAGAGATTTAAAAATCCAGGTGGTATATAAATACCATGTTTTATACACCAGGTGGTGTATAATCCAAGCGCAGTCTGGTCCTTGGGCGATGTGCGAAAGCTCGGCAACTACCAACAACTTGACACAGTCCAACCCGGAAAAAGAAACGGTAAATACATCTGACGACCATCAAAGCCTACGTGACATATTTATATGCTAACAGATTAAGAGAAATGAGATATTTTTGAAGAAAATATACTGGAATTCAATCATAAAAGCCTCAATGAAGAGGAGGTGGAAGACAATATAATGGAAGACAGGCATAAACGAGTAGCTTATTAAACTCCCAGGAAGTACCAATGTGAAAGAGACTCTACAAGAAGAGAAGCACGCAGGATCTTTAATTACCACTAGGTAGCAAAATGAAAACCAGTAAATGAAGAAGAAAGGCTCCTGATGACCTTTACTTGAAAAGTATACTAATCCCTCAAAATTTCCATATAAGATGGTTTAGGAAAAGCTTATGACAGATGCTTTTTTTAAACTATAGTCCATGATGCTCACAAAACATTTAGGTTTAGGTTCGGGCATGGAAAGCAGAAAAGTCTAGAAGACAACCATTAGTGTCCTCTCTGGACATAGCTCAAGGAAGGAGTGCTCCAAAAATTTTAAAACAAGAGGAAATCCTAGCTGTTTGACATCTGCGGGGAGATCCGCCACCCTTTCTACAGACAGGTTGGGGTGTCTCAGGGCAGGTTGTTACTTGCCCATAGATAATAATGATATAATGGTACTGCCAAATGGACCTTTTTCTGAAGTGAAATTAAATTTAACAGATCCATCATCAAAGATCTCTTGAGTCTCAGTGGCATGTTGTTATGAAAGTGTGATGTAGATAGGTGTATAAGAAGGTAGTACCGGTCCAAGAAACGATAACGGGTGTCCTGTGAGCATTTCTTGGAATGGTGTGCAGTGTATTTTTTTTTTTTTATATGAGTGTTGGTTGTTGGAATTTAGAGGTCTAAGGGTAAAGTGTGGTTGCTCATGCAAGTTTGGGTTCAAGTTACTTGTCTTTGAAGCTAGAACTGGAATTTTTGTATCATTTCTACATTTGAACCATAAATTTTTGAGCCATATGACTATTAGGCTTGAGAAGGTAAATGTAATTTTGTCATCAAGTAGGTATGAAAGGAATTTGGTTTTCATTGTTTAGTCTAACTCATTTATTGTGTATGAAGGGCTACAATGACAGTTTTCTGTCATGAATAATGCTGAAATACTTATTCTTATTTATTTGTGGTAGCATGTGGGAAGCATGGGTAAGATGGTGTCTCATCAGAGTGTAAATGTGATGTGTTGTCAGTTTTATGCAAGGATATGTGCATTCCTCAGCTGCAATGCAGGATTCAAACTGATAGGGGTGGTCAAGCAGAAAATTTAATACGTGCATTGGGTCTCTGTGTAGATATAATTTCATCATTGGCATAGTCGGATTCAAGGATAAATAGGGATTTAGGCATGTCTGATGTATAAGTGATGAAAAGAGGTTGTGGCAAAATTGAACTCTAACGAAACCGGTTGGAATGAAGAAAGTTTAGACCCAATCCAGTCTGAGAAGACTGGATTTGACAGTTAAGACTGTAGGATGATGTAATTGTAGAATATTTTAGAGCTTGAATGGAGGCCCCTTATGCACCTTGCCAAAGGCCTGGAACACCTCCAAGAAAGCAGCAGAGGAGAGCAGGCACTCAAAAGAGTTAGTAAGATGATCAACCACTCTTTGAAGTTGTTATATTGTACTGTGCGGAAGTGAGTATTAAACATGGTTTAAATATAATAAAATTCATTAACATATAAGGTTCTAATGGAGAAAATTTGTTTTTATATTTTTTAGGATTGCAGTTTTAACAACATTAAAAAATTAGTTATTGGTCTCAAATGAATGCCGTCAAAGATGATATGTCGATTCTGGTTCAGAAAATAACATTATTTAAAGACACTTTGGACCATGCTTACATGTTATAACTCAAAGTTCATAAATGTAAGAAAGTTAAAATAATCATGATAACTTCATAAGTCAATCATAAAATTTTCTCTACCAATCACATAATTCGCATCTCAAAGAGTTGCCTTAACTGAAAACTTAAATTTTTCACAGCATTTAAGTCCTCTTAATAATCTTTTATATTATAACTTTTACAGTAAACCATCCAAATGGCTTGTACAACAACCCTGGGCCAATGAATTTCCTAAGAGAAATTAATAGATTTAAATAATGTATAAATAGTTATGACCCATGGATAGATAAAGTAAGAAAAAACTATATAGTTCTGCATGAGCATTAATGAACTAGGCAGTTTGCAAGTTAAGGGGTAGGGTCAATATTTCCTTCACAAAAGGCAGGGGATAAGTTCACTAAGAAAAATCAACCCATACTTTTTCTGGGCGTTATTTAATTTTTGTGAATATTGTTTAGAGAGAAAATATTAATAATGGTTAAATATTTGACTCAGACCTATTATACTTTTTTTTTAAAACTTTTATTTATTTATTACATTCTGTTAAATTAAAACATTTTGTAAGCCTATTATACTAAAGAAATTTTTTTTTTTTTTTTGCAAAAACATTTGAGGAGGTCTTTAGAAGGGTTAGAAATCCTTTCTTGAATCTGCAAGAAGATTGTTCTAAAACTGAGCTTAGTCTGCAGCAGCACCAACCTCAATTGAAGCATGGGGTTGCTATATGTGAGCATACATTGAGTGCACTGGTTCCCAGTATTTTATTTGCCTTTAACTGAGTCCTAAGCGAAGATGTCTAAGGAACTAGGAGACAAGTTAGACAGGTTTATTTTGGAGGAAGGCTACTTGTCCTAAATAATCTCTACATATTTTCCTGGTTTGCCCCCTTTGATGCAGGCCACTCTCCCTTTGTTAACCATACCCCACCCGCAAGTGTTCATTTTAAGTTTTCTTAATTTTCAAACCCTGTCTCTCATTCATGAACATTTGATCCAGGTGGTCTCATCTTCATGATAGGTAGGTGGGGAATTTTCTACACAATTGTTATTATTTAGCCACAACGTTTTATATTGGATTACTTTTAATTACATCAATTTCATGTATTAATAATATAAATCATAGTATTTTTGGTTCATCTTATGACATTGTATTTCAACAGTGCTGAAGATGGCTTACAATGTAAGCCAAAACGTCGGCAGATAATAAAAAATGCACATTTTTTAAAATTAATCAACTTCAACCGAACCCAAACAAAAATTTTCTATGCATAAAATTAAGATTGTATGTATAGAGAATTTTAATGCCTAGAGAAAAAAGATTAGCTACATAATGTGGAAATACATAAATTTTGTTTAAAAATTAAAAGAACCTAATTTATTTTACATTTAATTTGTTTATTTATGATTTTGTATCTCCAAAAACATTTCTCAATTTTCCTAATTCAAGAACTTAAATTTTTAAGAATAATAAAATTGAAAATCAACAAACATTAGCTATTGTAGAATAATAAATTTTGTATTTCTTAACTATTTTTGGAGATCCCCCCCAAAAAAAATGTCTGATAGAAGAACTATAGTTCACTCAATTTGGATCAAACTCCATAGTAAACTATATTATGATTAAGAAATGTAATCAAAAAGGTAAAAATGATCAAAAAGGTATAAAGTCAGTGGAAAAAAAAGTGATGATCACAATCTAAATACAAAATATACTAAATCATGAAAACTAGCAGTTTTGAATAACATAATAGAACTTTTGCTATCCCACTTAACAACAATTTACAGTATATTTTCCAATAAACATTAAAGGATATTTAGTATCAGACTCTGATAGGTGAGGTTTGTAAGGTAAGTATTAAAAGTGAAACAAGACAAATTTTACATATATAGCTTAAAATCAGGTTGTACCTTCTTCCGGACTGTGCTGGGGTAGTGGAAAAGAAGAACTAGATGTTTTTATGTTTCTTTTATGTCTAAAAAATCCACTATTAGTTTTTCGCCGTTTTAAGTAGCGTGCAACAATACCAAGCAAAGAAGCACCCGCACAAACTGATAATAAAACAATCTGAAAAAAGTCCGTTCATTATAAAAATCACTCTAAAAATTCAAGGCGTATTTGTATTCAAAAATCTAATTAATCGCGTACCTTCTGAGTTCTCGTAATGTGAATTTGCTGAATAATAATAGTTTTTAAAGCAGAACTCTTGGATATTAAATCAGACATATCTTCGGAATGTGACAAAAATGGGTATATATAAACAGCATTAAATATGAAAAAGAAACTAGTATCAAGTTAATGAGTACCAGACAAACAAAGATATATACAAATCAGAGTAAAGAATCCTTATTAACGTTCGCGAATCACATGTGACATTTGTACCATAACCTTCCTATTATAACAGTACTGATTACAACTGTTAGTTATTCCGTGTGTTTTGAAAATTTGAAATTTTACGTTTAAAGTAAATGAAAGTTAATGTCATATGGTTTGATATTGGTTAATTATGTTGTCTGGAAATTTCCAACCTCTGAAATATTTTTTTCTCAAAAGCATCTATATGCTAGGTAGTACTGTGCTTTTTTGTGGCATTTCTAAAAATCCCACGAAGGAACAATACTATTATTGAGTTGATTAAAGCACCATTTATATCAAAAGCCCACAACTAGACAGTTAGAAATTTAAGTAACTAGAGAACATTAGATATGAAATCAGACACATTTGATGATACCTCACAGACTATTGGAATTAATGACCTTCCCAATGAAATATTGGAATATATAATTAGTTTATTGCCTCCTTATAAAGACTTAGACAACTGTATGTTAGTCTGTAAAAGATGGAATAAAAATGTTCAAAGTATGTCCTTATTCGGTGTTTAGTTAAATTTAAGCTTGTGAAAATGCCTTAAATATTATTTTTCTTTTTTTTTCTTTTATGCAGATGTTATTAGGCACAAACAAATTGATTTTAATCGTGCTATTTCCAATTTCAATATTCAGTGGGAAAATTCTAATGAAGGAGATCTTCCACAAACCATCTCGAAGCGGTATTCCCATTCTGCTTGTAGTTATGGTAAGCAAATCTGAATACCTATTAATTGTTGAAGCAACCACATTTATTTTTTAAGTAGTTGATTTTCCATATAATTAGGATATATATTAAACTTAATTATGGCAGATTGTATATTTTGTCTACAAATTGTTTAAATTCCTTAATGGTTATAAATATTGTATATTTCATAGTCATTACTATGGGTTTTATCATGACAGTATTGGTACGTAACATAAGTTAGCAAAAATTTATTTTTGGCTCAACATAAATGTATGAGGATTGTAGATGAGTGAGCCATTGAATATAGATAGACTTTTATTTTCTTACAACTTTACAAAAATTCAATGTAGTGTTAATGAGAAAAAAAATTATTATTGATAAGAATTAAACTGTCAGATTAGATCCATTGGAAATATCCTAAAAACATCTTATTTTCTGTAATGATTTGGTTTTCAGGCTAATTATTATTATATATATTATAGGGTCATTTAAGCTTGGGGAAGTACACTTTCCTCCCTAACGGATTAATTTAAGAAAAATTTGTCTTCAGCAACTTAGTATAAAATTTATAAAGTATGTTTATTATTGGCTTTAAATATCTTCATTGTTTACATAACAATTGCCTACTTCAATCTTATGTTCTTTAAAGGAGAAAATATGTGTATCTCCTTAATAACTGAGAATAAATATAAAAGAATACAAAAAAAAAACTTTATTCTGGTTTTAAAATCGCTTCTTCTGATAAACAAACATCCAAAATTCAAAGAAAAATTAAGAGCCTGCAATCTATTATCTTTTAAATGTAATAATAATACAAATATTGAAAGAAAAATTGCTAATTGCTCACAAAACATATATTTAGATGAATTACAATGCCCTTTCATATTTATACCCTATATAATTAAAAGAAAATTATTAAAAAATGAAATAAACATGGAAAAATATAGAATAATATAATATCAATTATAGTATATTATCTCTGATTAAAATTAATGAACTATGCTAAACATATTATTGAAGTGCCTGGAGGCAGGAAAATTATTGGGATTTAGGCAGGAAGAGTGACAAATTTCTAGGGGTATGAAGTTCCTAAATGAGTAGGCTTGAACTATGAAGGAGTGGTCACAGGATGAGGTGTTACTTATCAGAGGGTTGCGATTAATTACAAGAGTACAAGAGTGTACCATTGAGTACAAGAATGTACGGAAGATTTGAATCTGAGAAGATCTAAGATGTAAGTTAGGAATTGATTGTATATGTTCTAGTAAATGAAAGAATCTATAAAATTATGGCATTAGAAAAAATGGAAGAGCCAGTCGAGATCAGCATACTAGTGGGGTAGTAAGGTAACACATTGAGGAAAATCTAAGAAAACTGTTCTTAGTCATCCTAAGACGATCCTCAAGCCCTACGGAGTGCCCCTGCACTACAAGCACCCTGAGTCAAGGTGAAGAAAGAAACCAGGAGGGAGGAAGGAGGAGATGACGTGAACAATTAAAACATTTAAAAGAGGTAATTGAATAATTGTTTAGCCAAGAGACATTTGATTTCCAGAGAATAGTACAGATTAAATATAAGGCCGAGGTTTTTTGGCTGTTAAAACAAATTTAATAGGATTATGATTTATTAGAAGGTGAGAAGATTAGAAGGGCTGCTGAGGATATAACTATGGCTTGGTCTTATCAATAGCTGTTTGTCGGATCCCACTATGTAGTGTGATTCAAATCCACCTGGGCTATTACTTGGTAAAAGTAAGAATATCATATGACAGCAGGTTAATGGAGAAAAAAAAGATTATAGATCTAGAAAAGCCCTGGACCAACTAGATGGGAGAAGAGAAGCGAGAGATTGATTAGGTTGGTTTGTAGGGACACCACTTGAGTGTGGCCAGAAATAAATGTTTTGGACCTGTGAAGGGAGAAGTTAAAAAAATTAGGTGATTGGAGTTTGGAAAGAAAGATGAACTAAGGAATAGCGATCAGTGGTGTCAAATGCTTTGCTAAAGTCTTGAAGGATAAGAAAGGAAATTTTTCAGTTGTTGATGGCTTAAGTGAATTAAGTTGTTGCTAACTGAGTGGAATAACCAGTTTGGAGATAATTTAGAAGATCTAGGACTGGACTGTTTGCTTGCTTAAAGAGATTATGAAAAGTAGAGAGAGAAAGTCACGAGGAGAAATATTTAGGATAGGTAACTATTTAAAGGATGAACAAAGGCTTGTTTCCTAACCATAGGAAAAATAGAATTTCAAGAGAGAAAGGTTTGGGACTAGTCAATGGAGTAAATGTCAGGTTGCAGGGATTCGAAGTTCAAGGATTTTAAATTATGGAATGATAAAAGCTTAGGAAAAAATTTTGTGACTTAAACATTTGTTTTTGAAATTAGATAATTTGTAGAAAAGAAAAATTCTGATTGCTGAGCAGAGGAAAGGAGATAATCAATAAGGAAGTAATTGATCCAGAGAAGATGGGTTGGAGAGGAGGGAATGTAGAGTCAAAGGGAAGAGAAGAATGTTTCATGCTGAAAATTTTCTAGATGGATTGTAAGGATGAAATGGGCATCAATAAGAATAACTGAAAAGAGGAAATAAAGTCTGGGTTAAAGGAGGCGATAGAAGGATGGTAAATTACCAAAAAGAGGATTCGGAAAGCTAGAGAATCTCTGAATAGAGATATTAACAATGGTGCTAGTCAGAGGAAAGTTGGACATGTAGAATGTGGTATCTGAGGGAGTGAGCACTAATAGTTCAGCACCGTCACCAGAAGAGGCCATTCTATCATGATGAATGAGGTTATATTGGGTATGTATATAACGAAGCTAGGAATGTGAGGTTTAAGCCAGATTTTGATATAACTATGAGGAAGGGATGTCTTGGAGGAATTTAGAGTGGTGAGCTGGGGTGATTAGGCATTAACATGACAAGAGATTGACTTGTCATTGGATGCTAGAAGAAGGTAGGGATTAACATTGTTACAATGAATAATAATAATTTATTTTTATGTATTGTATTATTTTTTTAATATTGCTTAAATAAATCCCAATTATGTTTGTATTTTATATATTATATACACGTAGGTTCTTAATGTTGGATTATTTTTCCAATTTATTACGATTTAAATAACGTTTTTAGCTTATATATATTTTCATCTAACTGTTGTGTCCATACATTTTATAGAATATTTCCTATCAGTTTATTAAAATTATTAACAGGACTAATAATTGAGAAAAGCCAGTTTAGAATGCACACGCCAACCAACAATNAGTAAATGAGGCAAGAATTTTTTTTTTTTTTTTTTTTTTTTTTCAAATTTGCCGCTTACAACAACCTGAAAAGTAGTTTTCTGCGATTTAACCTTTTTTTTTTCTTTCTTTTGGCATGTCAACCACTTGGGTCATTAATGCCATTTATGTGGGGTTTCAATTGGGATGCAGCATGAAGGAGGAGACACAAACAGAGAGCCATGCCCCAGCACGAGGCATTCAGTGACGCCGAATTCGACCTTCCTAATTGACTTCCAGCTTATGTCAAGTCCATCTTAATAAGCCTTTAATGAAATGCCTGGCTTGTGACCAGGCCGTCCAAACCTTCCAGGTTGGCTATAATAGAAGAGATTTTAGATTCAGATTTCACCAATCTTCAATCTTCTGCCAAAATCTCACATCAGAAGGGTTTTCAATAATTTTCCACAAATTTCTAACCTCTTAGCCAATTGCTGAAGAGTAAGTTCATAAGGGACCACTCTACTGTTCTTTATCGCCTTCCTCATGAAGAGTAGATGGCTACTAACAGTATCTTTCCACACGCCTCACTCACTGGCAAGTTCGCAAGTCCTTGTGAACAGATTTGACCCAGCAAAACCTCATTAATAGTCAACCTCTTCCTTTCCAGATGTTGCATCTCCTCTTTTCCAAACCAACTGCTAGTAGTGTGCTGGTCAAGGACATCTTCCATTCATATTTAAAATTTCACGAGTTGCTTCAGCAGCAGTCTAAATTTTCTTATTATTATTTCCTTGATATTCTCCCTCATATCTAAAATAAATAATGAATGTACTCAACATAGTGAGCTGCTCCATTATTAAGTTTAGGACATCATTGTGGAGGGTCGGCTTGATAGGTCTGGTTGATCATTTGACTTTAGGTATTACCTTCCTCACATCTCAAATTGAACTGACCCTTTTTATTACTTCTTTTGACTCCACATCTTTATCCTGAAATTTACAACTAAGGCCATGATCTAACTTGTTACATTTCTGACAAGATAAGGAGTTTTGTCATCTCTAGAAATGGTCTGATTGCATATAGGACACCGAGCCATAACAACACTAATAACCTAACAAACTTGAAGCTGTGAATATTGATGAAGCAAGTCAATAGTGCTAATGACTTTTCTCTTCATGGATAATTTTTTTTTTTTTTTTTAAATAGTGAATATCAACCATAAAATGTTAATTAATATATAGCTGATGCTGATGTCGACATGATGCCGACACAGGCTTGAATTTTAATGTAATATTCCTGAAAATTATTATATAAGTTTTGTAGGTATAGAACATGTGATAGGTTTTTACCCCCCCATTNCATTTATATATATATATAAATTATATGATTAATATTTTTTTTACAGAAATTTCATGTGGGATTCTAATACTAAGTAGTTTGTTTAGGAACAAATCCTGGCAAGGATGGGACAGCAAGAGTTGGGCCTCCAACTTAATGTGAATTTAGGGAATTTTTTTTTTACTTCAGTAGATACAATATTTAGCTTAATACAAATTCAAAATTGTATGAGTTAATAAAAGATTTTTGGAGTGTTATAAATCCAATGATTTCTAGTGGATGTTAACTTGAATTCTAGAATAAATGCCCTAGAATCTACATTTTTAAAATTTTATTTGACTAAAAATAATAAAATTTTAGCACTTAAATGTGTCTTTTTTTAAAGCAGTTGTGGCTGAAGTTGTAGGAGCATTACTATTAGAAGTGGAAAGGATAGTGAAGAAAATATTTATTGATTTATTATGTTTAACTTTTTATTAGTTTTGGTGCATTGCTGGTTACCAGTTTATTGGGGTTTCGGTAGATTTATAAATAGACTGGTCGTTGTCTTGTGTATATACAATATTGTTCTGGAGATGAAGACCAATGATGTTTTAAGCAGACAATGATGGTGTTTCAAACAAACAATGATGGTCCTCCAAAACTCCTTTGAACTATCTTTAATCCATGTGTCCTATTTTAACCAACATACTAGAGATACCTAGGAATGATATAGTAGAGTCTTTCTTTCCTGAATTTCTCATCCTAAAGAATGACATCCACATGTTGTGGTTATGTGGCAACCAGCTATGCTATTGATGAAATATTTTTGACGTATGTGAAAAGGTATCTTGCTCCTACAGCTCACAATCCTACACCATCATTATTATTTGACTTTAACTCTTTGTGGATTTCCCTGAACTTTTGGCAAGTTCTGAAGGAATGTAGCTATTGAGGTTGTTCTCATGACGGATTTTTGAAAATTTTTTGATATTTTTCCAATTCTACCTACTAGACCCAAAAAATGATAGTCACTAAAATTGATATGTATACACATGTGTGTCTTTCTTGCAATTCTCTACCAAGTTCATTACAGAATGAAATTGAGCGAATAGCAGCGTGAGATTACCTGTAATGTCATGTGTGAGTGCAAAAAGTTTTTTTGTTTTAGCGGTCATAATATTTAGTTTAGAGTAATGAAACTCAACACAAATTTGTTTTTATTTGTTCAAAGAAATATTTTAATGTTTAATAAAAGACATATTTTAACAGTTATACTGCTAAATTCAATAGAAATTGGTATTTACTTGAATCATAAAATTTTAACTTTTTAACACAGAAATTGGTATATGAATTAGTTGTAAATAAAGTGTTCTAACTATGATATTTATTGTTGATCAAAGTTAGTACTCTTTGCAGTGCTTTTAGCTCGTTTTCTTCTCTATTTCCTTTCTCGTTGTATATGACAGAAATATGCCTCTTCTTCTAAACCCCTCATAAGACTTCTGAATTATAACAAGATGGCATTATTGTTGATCTGAATCAACAAATTTCATAAATTTTAAAATATTCTAGTACTTAGCAAACAAAATTGACTCAAAATTATATTTTCACACTTGTTGCGCTATTTATGAAATTGTCAAAAATGGTTTCTTTGAAATATTTCCTCTTGATATTGATTCTAACAATTACTTAAAAGTTGATTAAGTAATTGGTATTAATTTTTTAATATTTCCAGAAAACTCAATGTATGTGTTTGGTGGCTGCACCTGCACAAGTACTACCTTTAATGACCTTTGGAAACTTGATCTCTCAACAAGACAGTGGAACCGGTTGCTTACTATGGGTAGTTATCCATCTCCTAAAGCTTGTGCCTCATTAGTGTATTACAAAAATTATCTTGTTCTTTTTGGTGGCTGGACTCATCCTTCACCATATCCTCTTCATCAGGTACTTCATAATTTTTGTTTTTTATTCTACTTTAATATATAAAAGTTATTTTTAGTTTATATTCTTAATAGAAAATAAGTGTTATAAAGTTTAGAAAATTCTGAATATCTTCTTCCCTCAAAATTTTACTTTATACATTTCAAAACATATTAAATCTGTAAATGGAGTACAAATCAAAGCTTAGCTGAGATGAATTAGGCTGCTGTAGTAATAAGATTTGCTAAATTCAGGTAAAAAATTAAATATTTTCTATACTGCTGACATATGTGATTTGCTAGCGATCTATAAATTAACCATTAAGTGAATGCTTAAGTAACCCTTTGTAAGATATTTCCTCTTACCCCTCCTCCTTTATATCACTTCTTTTGTGTTTTCCGGCTATCTTCAGTCCTGCTCCGAGTTAGAGTTTACTCTTTAATCCTTTAAACTAACGTAATTTAAAGGGTGGAAAAACTTGAAATCATTGGGAATCCAAATTGCTTGTGTTGACTCCTCAAACAAATAACAGACCCTAAAGGGCAATTAAATATGATCAAATGCAGGGTCTAATTTTCTTCACCTGCTGAGGCTCTTAAGAACAGTTATTCTTTTGATAGTTCTAGTCGAAGACTATAAAAGTCGAAGAAAATTATGGTTTTCTATTTGTTAGCTGATTTACTTATAACTAACCTGGTGTAATAAAATTATTAAAAATTTTTGGATCTACCTCGACCGAACCCCAACTAAAATCATCTTAGAGTAAAATTATTAAAATTTAAACCCAAAATTCTTGAAAGATTTAAATGAAATTTAAGTTTAGCAAGAGCCATTCTTTGTGAAGTACCTCTTTTTATTCCCAAAAGATTCTTAGTGGGTTAATATTTTAAATTAACTACAACTTTAGAATGTTTATACATAATAACCTCAAGATTTGTATCCAGCTGATACAGATAATAAACAGAAATATCTGTTTGAGGGAAGGCCTATTTCGAGATTATTGTGTATCCCCTGATAGCCTACACAAGGGTTTGATATAAATTTTAAGAACATCAAATATATGGCTATTGATTCAGAAGATCTTGGTTATCTCTTTGTTGATGACAAGATTTGTACAAAAGCAGAAGTGCATAATCAAGGAATGGCCAAGTGGATTCCATAATGATCAAAGCACGCAGCTATGGAAACTGCAGTTATAAAAGTGTTCAGCAAAAAGAAAAAAAAAAAAAAATGTACACAAAGATTCTAGACATTGAGTCCGCATTTGATAGGGTGTGGAGAAGATTTTTTTAAATTACCTTGCAAGAATGTGGGGTTCACAGAAATAAGCTTATTTTTTTTAAAACTTCCTCAAGGACTATTCAGGTTAGGACTTTTCTGATGAATTTGTAGAGGCAAAATGTTGAGGCAGGGAAGAGTTTCAAGAGCAAAATTATTTTTACTAGCCCTTTTTTTTAGGTTTCAGAAGAGAAATTTCAAGTGAGATTAAAATTATGTTATTTGCAGATGATGTAATCATATACTCAGAAAGCAGAAATATAGAACAGCTCTACAAATGTGTGCAATATGCCATAAATAATATTAATTACTGGACGAAAAACTCAAAATATTTTCTCAGAAATCCAAAAGCATTCTATTCAGCAAACGAAATGGAAGAGAATTAAAATCGGAAGGAAAAGTTTTAGAAACAGCAGACTCCATAAAATATTTAGGTTTAATTCTGGATAAGTGTCTCACCTGGTTACCTTATATAAAGGCACTAATAATTGTAATAGATCGCTGAATCTACTTAGACTACTGAGGAATACACACCGGGGAGGTGATGAAACAAGGATGTTGGTGTTATATTGATTACTAATCAGATCAAAGCTAGATTATAGATGCATGTTTCAGCAAGGAGAAGGGAGAGCCAAATGGACCCTCTCAGCTCACCAGGTGTCTGACATAATGCCCAGCAGCTGGTTAGCCAACCTTGTGTCCAGCAATATGTTTTTTTTTTTTAATAACTCATTACAGCTCATAATTATTATTACAAATGAGTTTGGGCTGCAACCTGCTAGTGGACACCTAAACCCCTTGGGTCTACCGTGAAACAGTCCCCAGTCAATCTTCACAGAGGACCTTTAGCTTTTTTATTATAAGACAAAAGGTTTCTGGGATCAGTCCCTGCAACAAGGTCAGGCCTTTCACTTTCAAAGTCTGCTGTAGGACAGAGTTTTACAGTCACTGCGAGTGTGTTCTGCATTCTCCTCTTCCAACAAGAATAGTTGACAAGTTGAATCCTTTACAGCCCCATTTAATTAAAGTGGCACGTGAGAGGACAGTGTCAGACAGCGTCTTCTCCCTTCGTCTCTGATAAAGGTAGTGTTTTGACCTTATATCTGGTGGTTTCATAAATGCTTTTGAGTACCTCTATCATGGTTTTCTTAGCCATTAGCCAGTGTTCCACTCTTTTTTTTTTTCCTTTTTCAGGCATGGAGGACATTTAATGAACTACATTTGTACGACATAAGCTCAAATAGATGGAACTGCATAACTTCTCCATCTTTAACACCTCCGTCTATGGCAGGACACGCAGCTACTATACATGGTGACAATATGGTGGTATTTGGAGGATTGCATGGCCACAATGGAGGGTAAATTGTTTTTCATTTATTATTAGTCAATATATTTTAATTTCTAATTTACCTATAAGTCAAGAAATTTTTATTAATTAATTACGGAAAATGAATGATTCAGGCATTCATATTTTGGTAACAAACCAGTTTTCTGTTCCATAATTTTATTGTTTATAAAGTCAGCTTTGTGGTCAATATACAGATGATTTATAATTTAATTAGATATACAAATATTGATTCAGAGTAATAATAAAAAAAAATTTCTTTGCCAAACATTGATTTGATGAATGGATAGAACACACTAAAAACAAAACTGGATTTTGTTGTTTGTTATTTAGAATGATTGGGAAGTTTAAATCTCAAAAATGTTATATTACCAAAATATTGACTGTTTTGGAGTATTAGTTTCCAATTCAGGACCTATCAAAAAATACAAATTATGTTAGTACAAAAAATTTAATTAGATTATTGTAAAAATGTTCAAGAACAGCATTTGCAATAAAACAGGATGCTTGAAACGCATTTCCAAAGTTCATTGACCTAAATTTCTTTTTGTACATTGAATTTAAGGTTCTTTCTTTTTGGTTTTCGTTAGGTTTATACTTCATAGAGTAATCTTTAATATTAGATTTATATATATATNATTTTTGAAGAATGAGTTCTTTTTACATCATTTTCAAAAGGATCACTCAGATGTCATGCGGATGACTCGCATTTGTGTCAATTGCACTTATGTTTAACTTTTTAATAAAATCAAAATAAAACTGCTAGCTATCTCTTATGCTCCATTTTTTCACTATTTGTTTACTTTATATTTTAGCTCAAATGAAATTTGGTGTCTGAATCTTCTTAATTTTACTTGGACAAAGAAAGAAACATGGGGAGAAAGACCTCACCCGCGCTATGGCCATTCTCAGATAGCAATAGATGAAAACCATTTATTAATTCTTGGTATGTATTATATTCCATTTTATTGATTTATTAGATAACTGGTAATTGGTACATTTAAAATTATCTTTCAGTAGTGAATCAACTGTGAAAAATTAGGAAAGAAAACCAATTTAGTTGTGAATATATAACTGGGTTGGCTCCCTGTTGGTGCCCTGTTTATTTGTTTTCTTTTTTAAAACTTTTCTATTCTATTCGAGTCATGAATTTAAATTGACAATAGAATATAATGAGTGTAAAATTTAATTTTAAGTAAGTTTGGATCTCCTTCTATCGGGCCGGTGCATTTACCAATTATGCTACCGGGACCAGTCTGATAAGTTATTAAATTCCCCGCACTAGTGTCGAGAGTCTAACCTCTGAGGCAGACGAATTTATTGTCTTTTTTTTTTTTTTGCTGTGTTAGCCTCCCTTGCAACCACTTAGGGTCATTGGAGGGAGGGGCTATCTACAGGTTGCCACCCTTTTTTAAACACTCATGGCTCAGGACAAGCTTCTATATTATAAATAAAAGATTGACCTGCAGCGTCAGGATTGCGAGACCCGTACGGATCCCCTGAGCTAGCCTGGCGCCCCAAAATTTATTGTCTTATACTCGAAGGAGCTGACATTGTCAAGCTGTTTAAATGACTCTCGTTATTTACTTTTAAATTTTAATTTTATAAATATTATTTTTTTGTGGTATTCAATCCCATGTAAATGTTAACTAATTTTTAGTTCAAGGGAACAGAATAAAAAAATCTAACTGTCCCAGCCAGGACTCGAACCTGGATCTCCTGCTATCTGGGCAGGTGCATTTACCTGTTTATTCTGTTCCCTCGCACTAAAAGTTAGTAAAATTTATGTGGGATTAAATACCACAAAAAAAATAATATTTTTTTTTCTGGCACCCTTTGTATTTCTTGTATAAACATCATTATAGTTTTTTTAAGTTCTATGTATTGCAACTAATTAATCTCTTGTATCATGTTTTTCTGCAGGTGGTTGGGGAGGCCCACCAAATGTTGTTATGGCAGATATTTGGCTTCTCAAAATGAATAAAAGGGTATGGTCATGGACCCCTATTAAAGTAGAGAACCAGCAGTGGGCTGCTTCACATCTATGGTGCCATCCTGCTTGCAAGGTAGTCAAATGTTTTTAGCTTAATCAACCCTAAGCTAAAAATATTTCTTATTATTATTATTCTTCGCAGATTAAATCCTTGCAAATTGAAATAAGATGCAGCATTTACCATCATTTTTTTTTTTTTACTAAAGAATTTATTTTTTACTTATCTGGCCCTAGGATAAAATTATTTACTATTTATTTTCTGTTTAAATGTTTTTGACCCTGAGCTATATTCAGGAGTACTTGATCATCATCGATACCTCCACATGTTAATGTATACGATGAATTTTAATAAATGTCATGGCTAGTGTTTAATAAGTGTTGTGCATCAGATAAGCCTCCACTTCTGTGATATTATTTTCTTGATTATTATTATTATTTATATTAGTGTTATGTGTTCATTTTAATTTTGCTAAATTAAAAATTTCATCTCATGGACCTTTAAAATTTTTTTTGTGAACTGAAAGGTTTCAGGTAACTCTTCAACTTTTAACCAATCAAATTCACTAATTCCTATACATTTTTTTAATCATCACTTTAATTCTGCATACTGAGTTACATTGCCTTTAAGTGAATTTTATGGCTGCTAGGCTTAAAAAATGTTTTAATCAAGTGTCTAATTTCAGCTTAACCCTCAGTACTGATACTTTTTTTTTTTTTTTTTTTTCATTTTTCACCTTTTACATGTTTTTAACTTGTGATTCAAACTCAATTAGGAGAGGAGTTACTTATAATTTATATAGGAGTTACTTAAAATTGTGCAATTTTTACTTTCAAATATTTAAAAAATACTTAAATAAGCATTTCTGCCCTGAAAATTAGAAAGAGAGAGGGAGCGAGTCAGAGTTCTTTAATATACCATTATAATTTATTTTTATTGGTCTTATTTCATTCTGAAATGATATAAATAAACTTCTCTGGGAACAACTGAATAATTTAGATTTTTTACAATGAAATCTCATTTCCTATTCTTTTAAACAATTGCCTGTAATGTGATGTTATAAATCTATTAAAACTTTAATATTAAAAGTATAAGATTAAAGTTATTAGATTAGAATTACTAACTACTTTTTTTTACCTACATATAAAATCGTCACCTAAACATCCCTTAAACCATTTGATAACAGAATGGGAAGAAAGATATTACAATGTTTTTAAAGTCCCGTTTCCAACCAGAGCTGAAATTACATTGTCAACAATTAACATGAAATCTATAAAACTTTTGAAAACCACATATCCTGAAATTCCCGCTTGGACACTCGCTCCACCTTACTTTAATTTCAGATTGATAAAGTATCTAAAAAAAGAAACATACCCTTACTTTTACATAAATGAACTCCAAAAAATCAAAGACAATTTTCCACCTTCCACCTATATTTACACAGATGGCTCTAAAAGCAGCGAGGGTGTAGGTGCGGCTGTGTTATGTGAAAAGCGGCAATATCTGTTCTCCCTGTCCCGTCACTGTTCTAGCTTTACCGCATAGCTCTTAGCTATTAATAAGGGCTTTATATTATTATCCCAAAAAGAAATAATATAGTAGTATGTACAGACTCGCTTTCTTCATTAATGGCACTAAAAAACCTATTTTCTACAGATACTCTGATTTCAGACATTCTCTACACTGTAAATGAGTTTAAAAAAAAAAAACTATAAAACTATATTTGTCTGGATTCCAGGGCATTGTGGTATTAAGGAAAATAGCATAGTTGATAATCTAGCTAAGAACGCATCAAAGGAAGGAATTAAATACGAATATATTCCACTAACAGATATAAAAGCTATTATAAAATCAGAGATTATTAAAACCTTCCACACTGAATGGTTAAATATGGAGATAGGTGATAAGTTGAGGGAGATAAAGAGTGAAGTTATTAAGTGGAAAAGCTCTGTCCGCGATAACAGACGTGAGGAGGTAATCCTAACTAGATTAAGAATAGGCCACTGTAATCTCACTCACCGGCACCTTATGGAGAGGGGAGAGCCTCCGGACTGTCAATTTTGTGGGGTGTCTCTCACTGTCAAACATATATTGACCGAATGTCGCGCATATGAGGATGAGAGAGAGAGGTTAAATCTCCCGACAGACTTAAGGGAATTGTTAGGAAACATATCAAACTCTTTAACTAATTTATTTTTATTTCTTGAGAAAACAAAGTTAAAAAATAAAATATAATTAAAAGTTATTTGTGCAGCTGCTTATAACAACAGAGATGTGTGTGTGAGTGTATGTATATAGGTACCTACATGTGAAGTATTTTTATTTGTTAATTATGTGAATGGAAATGTATATATGTGTGTGTGTATGTATATATATATATGTGTGTGTGTGTGTGTGTGTATAAGTATAAAAAAGTAAACAATGAGAATTGTTCGGTGATGGTGGATGGGGCTGGGGTTGAGCGTCCTGGCGGGGGTGGGGCTATTTCCCCCCAAAGTCGACCTGAGAGGGTTTTCTCGCTCTGGCCCAAGCAAGAACACCCTCGACCCCAGGTCTTGACAACAGTCGCCAAATGTGGGCCTTTTAAGCTGATTGGTGGGGTCTGCTCTCTACCCAGGCCTGAGGCGCCTTCCTCGGGTCTATCCATCGTCGCCGCACGGTGCTCCTTCTATCTTCCATAAATGAGATAAATTGTAGATGCGGGTATATGAAAATATAAATGTATATATATTATAAAGTTATAATATAATAGTATGACTGTGTTGTGAACGTGTTTATGTATTATATGTATAAAGAATAGTAAAGATAAGAAATTATATAAAGAGAAATTATTAAATGACAATAGCAATTGGGGCATGAATGACCCTTTAGTGGTTGAATACCTTAAAAAAAAAAAAAAAAAAAAAAAAAGTTATTAGATTAATACACTTTGGCAAATAAATATGGATTTTTAAGTAAGCACTGCACTGTACATAAATTATTTATTTCACCATGACCTTGCAAAAATGTATTAATTACAAATTTCTTCAAGGTGTTCACATTCATTACTTAAGTTTTATATTAAAAAATGCTGTTATTTGCATTATTAACAATAAAGAATCTATTTCTAATGATTAAAAAAAATTATGTTGGTCTGAATTGTTATCATTAAAATATTTGTATTCTTAGTTTTCATTTTTAACCTGGTTTTGTTTTCTGGTTAATTTCAAAGAAATATAGTTATTGAGGTTGTTCTCAAGACAGATATTTTGAAAACTTTGGAGATAGTGGGTTGGCTGTCGAACTTTATAAGGAGGTATTGGTGGGATGAACTATTTTACAACTAAGTACTGTGAAAAATTTAATCATAAATAGCCAAATAAAAAGTTCCATCTATTGTTAAGCATTCTTTCATAGTCCACTTTATTATCTGTGAAATAAAAATTGTAGGAAATTTTCAGGTTGATGACTATGTGGTTGTATTCAGCAGAAATCCAGTGTCCACTCCACCTCCTCTTGCCTATGCCCGTTGGACATCAAATTCACAGATAGGAATAAATCAGACCAGAAGAATGGAAGTCAATGAACCTCGAGAGTAAGTTTTTAGGACTACTTATTTGAATTTACTTAATTTTTTTATTGTTATATTGGCATTTATTTGAAATATTAACTTTTAAATTGAATACTAATGCATTTAAGATTTTTAGTTGAAGAACAACTTTAAACTTTAGAGCATTATAGAATGAAAATGGGAAAATATTGAAATATTGTCTTCCAAATAAATGTGATTACTAAAACTTTATAATTTTTTTATGCAGACTTTGTGTTTCTGGGATTCCGATACCCAATCTACTATTTTTCATGGTTTGCAGAAAATATTTTGAAAAATTGTTTTATAATATTCACCTTTATCTGTTATCTTTAAATGAAAATTACAACTGCTAAAGCTTAGGAAATTTTTTAATGAAGCTTTTTTTTTTCAAACAAATATTTTAATGCACTGTCAAGTTTCATTCCATTCAAATTTAAATTATTATAGGTTACAGTTAAGCTTCTGCTTCTTTGATCTTTTTGACTTACCCTTTTTGTTTATATGTCTAAACATTATAAATAAATGTTTAAACATTATAATTTAAGCAAATTATCATAGCAAAAATTAAATGCTTTCTCTCTTTGGATTGCTAAATTAATATTTACGAATTTAGGTTAATTTCCAATCTTGAATATTGAATTCAGTTCAAATTTCTCGGTATTTTTGAATATTTCTCATTCATGGAGTTCTATTATTAAACAAAAGTGCAAAACAAAGGTTTATTAAGCTTAACTAAATATTGCACCCACTACATCCCTACTTCTATTGGCCCAAATTTCCTTATTATACGTCTCTTTTTTTCTCAGATCAAATTTAATGAATGTCTTCAACATCATTTTTTTCAATGAAATTGTACCCATTAATAGTGCTTACTGACGTATTTATTCTAAAAAAACTAAAGGAACAGTCTTTCACCCAGCTGCATAAGCTTAATAAATTTCTCAGTTATAGTTGATAAATATTTGCATTTCCATGCAACTTTCTATGACGTTTAATACCACACACTCAAAGAATAAAGAATATATACCTTTTTAAGAAACTAATGTGTTGAGTTAAATTACTCTAAACTAATTTAAGCCCGCTCTAGTAAAAAGGTTTCTTATATTCTAATTATTCAATTCATACAATAATGTATTCAGGCATCCATTTTATATTTAAAAGCAATATGAATGAATTTTATTAAGTAAAGAAACATATTTTGGCTTATAAATAAAAAAATTAAAATTTTGATTCAGGTAAACCCCTCTCTTAATGTTTCAAATTTGCTGTAAACTTCTAAAATATTTATTTTTATCAATAAACCACTTTGTGTGGAGTTTCATTGTTCTAAACTAGATATTAAGCTCACTGCAGGAAAAAAAAAAGTTTTCACACTGAATACTTCAGTTAATAACCCTATCCTATTCATCCAATTTTGTATAAATACAAACTCAGTCTTCCATTTTACATTTAAAATCTATATGTCAAATTTAAAAAAACAACTAACTGGCTCACAAACCATTCAGCTAATTATAGCTTCTAAGCAAAAAAAAAAAAAAAAAATGGAAATTTTTTGTTCAGGTAAACCCCCACATCTAATTATTCAATTTTTCTGTGTTTCATTACTTTAAACTAAATATGGTCGCTTCATGAAAAAAAAAAAAAATTTTATCTGTCCTGACAATACAGGTTTCATGGCACTTTGATGGCCTCCCAATAGTTGGTTATTTGAAAGTCAAGATATAGTAGAAATTATTAAAACTTAAAATAAAGAAAATTAAACATGAAAGCTCATTAGCTTAATAGATGTTTGCAAGATATTCTTGGTTTATCTCATAGGTTTTTTTTTTGTATTGTAAATTGTATGCCCTTGCTAAACACCTTCATCTCATCAGTAGCAGATTATTTAAATATATTACTCAAGGTGCATGTGAATTTGAGAAGAACTGTAATCAAATATATTCCCACAGTCATTTACGTCAGTTATAGAATCCCTCGTTCGGGAATTGCTCATATTTTATTTATATTTATATTATGGCTATTTAAATTATTATCATATGGGATAGCTGTACAGGTGGCATTAGAGTCATCTCATAATGCAATTAGTTATGGCCTTGTTATCAGTATGACTAAGATTGGTCTGAGCTCTCTTCAATTGATTTAATTTTTTTCAATATTTAGCTTCTTTAATTGCTATTTTTGAAGAATGAGTTCTTTTTACATCATTTTCAAAAGGATCACTCAGATGTCATGCGGATGACTCGCATTTGTGTCAATTGCACTTATGTTTAACTTTTTAATAAAATCAAAATAAAACTGCTAGCTATCTCTTATGCTCCATTTTTTAAGTATAAGAGATATTTTATGATTTTTTTTTCTCATAATGTATTCTTAAAAATTTTCAATACTTTTTGGGGAGTCTCAATTTTCTATGAATATTATGAATATATATTAGGTAAATTTTATTTTTATCACATCATTGGTTAAAATATACATTTAAGATGTGCAGAGCAAAAGGGACTATGTTAAGACGAAATGAATTTATCCAGTCAGTATTCCCTACCCAGGACATATTTTTGAGATGGCAGGCAATATGTTAAAAAATATAGGAATTTCTGCCACTTACAAAGCAGGGGGATAAAGTGTATCCTCTGGATAAATCTGGGCTCTATCGTATTGCCTGCACTTCTTGCGGTTTATCTTAAGTAGGACAAAGCGGATGTCGTCTGAAAACTAGAATTAAAGATCATATAAGAGGGGCTTAATGTCCAAGTGGTTGATGTGCAAATAATGAGCTACCTCAAAAAAGGCATATTTTGTTTTTTTCTTCGATCCTACTGATAGACACCAAAAATGATAGCCACTTCAATTAATTAATACACACATATATATATATAATATATATAGTATGTACACACATATATATATANTATATATATATATATGTGTGTGTGTGTGTGTGTGTGTGTGTGTGTATCAAAGCTATATGGGCTACAGTTTTCAATTTTTCCTAACAAAATTTGATATGTAACATTCAAATGAAAGGCTAAGTTTGTTATTAAGAAAAATCGGATATATAGGAGGAGGATTACCTGAAATGTGAACAATGTGAATAAATTTTATATCCAGCAGGCATAATATTTACTTTAAGGTTTGAAACTACATACATATTTGTTTATTGATAAAAGAATTATTTTAGAAATTAAAAAGGGAAATCAAACAATTAGGAGTGAGGTATTTCCTGAATTTTCAAGTGCAAGTACGAAATTTGTTTCATTGCATCATTGGCATTGACATTATTTAGACAATTTAGCTTTAATAAGAAATATCCCAGAAAAACCAAAGTTAAATTAATGTAAAACTTAAGCGAACCCTACAGTCTTCAATAATAGTGTTAAGTGTTTCCCTTTCCTATTACTGCTTACTTAAAGAAAATATTAAACACTCAGAAATAGTTCTCATTCTTTCAATTATGTATATTGCTTAAAATCTACTACTGTATTTGAAACTTTTTTATCAAATTAAAAGAAAGAGAATTTTAGGATTTCACTTGTCTTGATTTATAATTAAGAATTTTAATTTTATAGAAAAATTCTTGTAGTAAATAATTCTAGTAAATCTTTCCAATACAACCCAAACAACAGTCAATAAAGTCCTCTAATAATCCTCACTGCATCAAATACAGTTCAACTACTTTGTGCTGTGAAATTTTAAAATTGAAGAGAAAATTATTTTATTACAATTATCTCAAATAATATATTCCATTTTTTTAATGGGTTTTAGATTTAGAATATATCCCTTAAGGATCGATTTTGATTATTTATAAAATGTTCAGATTTATATTAATATAAATTTGCATTTTGGTTTTCAGTCAATTTCTTCTTCGTCCAGAAGATGGTGCTGGTCCATCAGTGGATAGAGATGTAAATGTGAATGGTCGAAGAGGTAACTTGGTTGCAAGGCACTCAGGGGAGGCAGCAAATCTCCGAATTGAAGCTTATAGGCCAACCCTCAATGCACTCAATTATGGAAATACTATGAGCGCTTTTCGGGGTGAAAAACCTCACAACTCTAGATTCAGAGAAAAACAATTGGATGCTTTGAAGAAAATGGAGCAAAAGCTAAGGAACATCATCCGCCCAGAACAGCCTAAAAAAATTTTCCGACCTGTGGCTCCCAAAATGGCCATGTTCGTTCTTGACATTTCTAAGGTCCTTACTTCAGAAAAGACAGTGACTTGGCTCCCTATCAAATCAGTGGCATATGGAAGTCCTGAATCTACAATCTTGTATACTCTTGTAAAAGGGAATGGGGAACTCATTATGTTTGGTGGCATTAGAAAAGATGCTGGGACTATTACTAATCATTGGGGTCAAGCTGTTGACATGTCAGATACAGTTTCAAACTCATTATATTTCATTTCAGCCCCTCAAACAGTTGTATAAATAATCCATAATTCTTTATTTATTTAAACTCTCATAATTTTACTAACATAAAAAATGTTTTAAAAGTTAAGTTTTAACAGAAAAAAAAACCTATTTGAAAAATTTAGTTGCTCATCTATTATTATTTTAAAATTATTATAAAAGAGTATGAATCTTCTAAAATCCATTGATTTTCTGATTTACTTTTTGTAACTAGTTAATGATTTTATTTTTCTTCAGATATTACTTATGCAGCACTCTTATTAATTCTGTTTTAAAATTAGGATTTTAGAATCAAAACAAGTTGAATTTTTTTCTTCTTTTTTTTTTTTATAGAAAAANTTTTTTTTTTATAGAAAAAAAATAGAAAGAAAAATAAAACTTTTGAAACATTCCAATAATTTTAAGTAAAAATAAATACTTTGGAAATTTAGGTAATTAAAATTAAATGAACTTTTCAAAAATACTCTTTGAATCTTTAGTGAATTTTTTTTTCCATTAAAAATATATGTAGCTTTTTTTTATTCTATGTGTCTTAAAATTACTGTTTCACTTGATGATGTAAACTGTTTTGTTGCATAACTATAATACTTGCATAAATGTGCATTCCATTAAACTCAGGGGAGGCTTATATGTTCTTTAATCTTTTTCAAATTTTGATTTTTAATTCATCAATTTTAGACTATAAGAAGCCTTCTGAACATTTTCTTTCATTTGTAAGACAGTTTTTTTTAAGTTTCTTTCATGAGTGTTCAGCAATATAAAAAAAAGCCTTGTTTAAATTAAATGAAGGTATGAATTTTATTATAATATCCCTCTCCCCTTTCCATCCTATTCTTAAACTTCTCTCTTGTCTTATATAAAGGATTACTTTTCAACTTAAATATGATTTAATTGTATTAGTTTAATTAAAATAGTAAAAGCAGAATGTTAGGAGTGCTAGAGTAGCTCAGGAGATCCGTTCGGGTCCAGCAATCCAGACGCTGCCGGGTTCCATTCCCGCCCAAGGCAAGGTTTCATCTATAAATAAAAGATTGTCATGAGCCGTGAATGTTTAGAAGGAGTGGCAACGTGTAAGTAGCCCCTCTCTCCATGACCCTAAGATGTTGAAAGGAAGACAAAAAAAAAAAAAAGCAGAATATATATAAGGTGTCTACTAGTTTAAAGAGTGAAAAAGAACAAAGAAATTTGACTGTACCTCTTGCAGGAGTAAAGATTTTTTAATCACTATTTTTTTTTCAATTCACTTTTGCGAAGAAATTAAATTCTGTCTTCTAAAGTGTCTCTTCTTTTTAAAAATATTTTCTTTTTTTTTTTTCATGTTACCTTATGCACTCAAAATTCGTCTTCAGGTAACCATAATATTTTTGTAATTAAAATAATACTTTTTATGACTATTACATAATCAAGAAAATATTAAGATTACAAATAATTCAAAATCAATTAATTTTTAATCTATAAAATAAAATAAAAAATTTGAATTATTTGCAATCTTAATACCATCTTTATATATAAAATATTTTGATTAATATTATATCTGCCTGAAGATATGTGCACTAGAGTAATACTAAAGAGGTTTGCTGATAGACATGCATATTAAAATTAGTTGGCTGATGGTATTAGAATTAGTATTGAGTATGCAAAATTAATCAAAAGGTACCATGAATTATTAATTTTATACCTATTCCCAATAATACCCTTCCTTTTTTCTTGTCCTTTTTATTGCCCTCTCTTGAAACAGGCCGCTTGCCCTTTGTACCTTCCGCCTCTTACCTTTCCCCCCACCTTTCTACCTCCCACAGTGTGTATTTAGAAAATTTATACTTTAGTCATGGAAATGTGAACTTAGGAACAGGACGTCCTCTCTCATCTTCATGTTAGGTAGGTGTGGCAAATTACTGTTTTAATGTTATTCAATTATTTTTCAATGTTGTCTGCATGTTTTTCAAATTGTTTTTTAAAATCTTTTTAAATTCCCTTACATAGCTTTCTACATTCATACTTTTGATATCAAATTACATTATTGTAATCCTGTATTATATTATTGTCAATTATTATTGTATTCTCATGACATTGTATTTCTACAGCCCTGAAGATGGCTTACAATGTAAGCCGAAACGAATACATTTTTTAAATTTGTATTTTTTTTGGATCTATCTTGACCAAACCCCAACTAAAATCATCTAATAATAGTTATTACGTTTTATATTATTGAGCTTAGCAATATTCTAATTTAAAAAAAAAACAAGTAAACAATTTTATGATCTCTTGTTGAGCTAGTCTGATATTTAAATCCAAGGATAGGATGATATTTGGATCCTCATTTATTATTCTTTTTCATTTGAGATTCAATTCATTCATGTTCACATGCAAAAAAAAAAAAAAAATTATTATTCTTAAAATGTTAGCCTCAATTAATTTAGTGCCAAATATCTTTAAAAAGAAAGATATTCAAAGAGAATAGTTGACCGTCAAGTTCTATGAAAAGAGGATTTTTTGGAATTCGGTCATGGTAGTTGAGCAATTAAAAAACTAATTTGTCACCAAAATAGTTTTTATTTTAGCCAACGTTTTGCCCTGAATTTCAGGCCTTCATCAGGGCTGAATATGAAAGAGAGACATCTCTATCTGAAAATAATAAAGAAACATGTCTATATATGATAATAAAAAAAAAGATTTTGGCCGAAATACAAATTAGTTTTTTAATTGCTCTACTACCATGGCCGAATTCCTAACAATCCTCTCTTCATGAAAGATATTTAAATTTTATATTTTACTAGTGCATCAATTTAAGGCATTTTAAAGTTGATACAATGATTAAACTAGCAACCAATTTCTTTGCTACTCGAGCCTGAATTTATGTATTACATACTATATATATAGACACGCGCGCACCCACACACACACACTCTTCATAATAACAAAGTTTTTAAGTAAAAACATTAAAAGTAGATAGATTCTTATTTTAAAAAAATAGTACCTGAAAGAGCAGCTATTGCATCACAACCCCATTGCATACTGTATTCATTCCTCATTTGTCTCTTCAGTCAACAAATGACCTGTTCTCTATCTCTCTTGCTACCCCAGGTTCATTAATCATCTTAGCGGTAAAGGAATACTGGTGTTATCAATTCCAGCACAATTATTTAAAAATCCCCCTTTAATGTTCAAATGGAGAGTTTTTGATTGTAGAGATTATTAGTAGAGAATATTTTGGGGTTCGGTCAAGGTTGATCCAAAAAATACGATTTTAAAACACATTTGTTTTTATTATCTCCTGACGTTTTGACTATATACCTTCATGGGCTTGGGGCCTATATTGACTTCTAGCATTGAGGGTGGAGCTTCCTACACTATACGTCCAAATCCTTGAGAGTTTATATTATTGCCCCATTTTGTCATGGAAAATTTCTTATTTCCACTAATTTATTTAGTTTCTTGGTTCTTTGCTCTTAGTGCAAAAGAATGACTTGTGCACTGTTCATAAGGCCCTCAGCAATTAAATGCTCATAAAACTTTGAGCCTTTTCTTTTTAGGTGTTATTTGCATCTTAATTTTAACTTTAACTTTCTTAGTGTTCTACCAATATATAAAGCAAAACAAACCCTTCTTTTTCAAAATTTTAATACCACAAGAAATTGACCCTAAGAATGGAATTGGTTACCATATTCTTGGAAATTCATTTTTACTTCCCTCCAAGAAGTAAAATGTGGGTTTTCTAAAAATAGCAAATTCCAATCTACCACTATTTATTTATTCATTTTTATTTTTTAAAGTTCTAATCAAAGAAATTGATTTAGTTGTCTTTTTCCACTTCAAGGTTCACTAAATGTTTTCATATTGTATTTAGCAATAAATGCACAGCTTTCAAACACTAGATTAACCAATCTTTTTTCCTCTAATTTAAAATATTAAAGTGTAGGACAGCTTTAGCTTTTTTTTTTTTCCTGGTATTGAATCTATCTGTCATGAGAATCTTATTGGTCTGTGAAACCAATCTGTCTTGACTCTTAAAAGCTTATACGCAATCAATAAATCTATTAATATTGTTTGCACTAATGACCACCATTGTTGACATGCCAAAAAAAAAACCAAAAAAAACTGTAGGTTAACCATAGAGGTTTACCGTGTTTGATTAATTGTCTAAACTATTTTGGGCACAATTTTTTTAACAATACAGACAAAAATGTACTAATATATAAATAATAAAA
>KZ807031.1:879323-892810 GCA_000696205.2 Oncopeltus fasciatus
GGAATTTTAATTTTTTTTTTTTTTTTTTAAACTAAGTGCTGGAAAAATAAATTTTGCCAGGGCTTTTTTTAAATAGTAAATCTACTAATACTTGATATTACCATAGTAATAGAAAAAAAATAAAACTCACTCTTGGGTCACACATTTGGCTACAGTGGGCATAAATTGCTCTAGCTCTGTCTATTTCTCCCAATTTTGTTTCCATTTCAGCAAATCTCAAGCACATCTCCCTAGCATTATCTTCACCAAGAACCTCTATTGCTTTTTCATAAATTTGCCTGGTTTTAGGAACACCATAAATTTCTGCAGCTTTTTTAATGTAAATATTGAAAACCTAAAAAAAAAAAAATGATAATTTTAACAAATTAAAAAATTTATATAAAAATACTTACTGAAAGTGAAACTAAGGGTTGGCTTTCATACAAAATGAATACTGTTCGAATATACAGCAATAGATGGTTAATAATTAAAATACAATTCAGACTTCAAGCATGAAAAATCATCTAATCTTAAAGGTTCCAAAAATACGAGTACCATAAATAGTATGGTTTAATATTATTGTACCTCTGGAATTTCATCAGCTAATTCAAACAAATACTGAAACTGCTTTTCATTTTTCACCAAGGTTTTCAAGCCATTAAAACAATGAACCACAGACTATAAAGATAAGGTTACCCAGCCCCCTGGTCTTCCTGTAACCTCCATGACCCTATATGGTTGAAAGGAAGGTTATATATATATATGTGTGTGTGTGTGTGTTATGTATCTTTTCGGCTCAGTTGAGTTTTTAAAAATATATATTTTATTTTACATCCCAAATTATGGATACAATGTGATATACTTGTTAACTATAGTTATTACAGAGGTACAATCTGAGGTAAATTGAAGCTGCTGAAAGAACAGTCTGAGGGTGCGGCTGATGGCAATGATCAATTGAATTATTATTTTTAAAATTTTTGAAAAATTTAATTAAGTAATATATAAGTAAATATAAAAATAATGTATATATATTTGGTGTAAAAATGATGGCTTGATCATTATCATTAATAACAAAAGGTTTTACAATATTCTAAGTTAAATTATGTAAACTTAATTTTCTTAGGTTAACAGAGAATTTTTTAGTTTTAGGAGAATTTGAACTTAAATTTAAATTGGAAATTACAATTGGTTTTCCATAGCTACAAGTTTTAAAATTATAAGAAATATTTTTGAAGGTCAGAGTTTCGCCTTCTTCCAAATAGATTATGTTAATTCCTATGATGTTGGTTGACTGGATGTCGCTTGATGATTAAATTTTAATCTCTATTGGATGAGGCATTACAGCAATGTATTGATTGCTGTAAGGGATGTGGTCGATGAAGCTCGATGATATTTCCAGCTTTGTAAAGTTGCAGTTGGTTGATTGATGCAGATTTAAAATTTCTTCTTCACATCCACTGATGTGAGGAATTGTATAGCTGTTTGGGCAATGGAAGTACTCAACCTTTTTACAATTGTTATACAAGTGTTAATTAAAGTTAGGAATAATGGTTAAGTACTGGTTATTATTAAGTGTTGGGATAGGAAACATATAAATTTCATAAATATCTTTTTCTTATATGGGTAACTTGATAATATAAATAATTTTGTTCAAAAGGAGAGTTTGTTGACCGTAGATATTATTCTAAGATCATTTTAGTTGGGGTTCGGTCGAGGTAGATACAAAAAAACACAAATTAAAAAAATGTATTTTTTTAATGAAGGATTATCTGCCAACGTTTCGGCTTACATTGTAAGCCATCTTCAGGGCTAACATGAAGATGAGAGAGGACATCCTGTCCCTAAGTTCACATTTCCATGACTGATACTACAGTCATGGAAATGTGAACTTAGGGACAGGATGTCCTCTCTCATCTTCATGATAGCCCTGAAGATGGCTTACAATGTAAGCCGAAACGTTGGCAGATAATCCTTCATTAAAAAAATACATTTTTTTAATTTGTGTTTTTTTGTATCTACCTCGACCGAACCCCAACTAAAATCATCTTAGAATAAATGATTTTGTATACATCTAGTTTACAATTTATGGTTAGTAATGTTTCAAACTTTAATATGTTAGTATAATCTACACTAAAAGGTAGTGAGCTAATATAATGGTCTTTTGTCCTTTTAATTTCATTAGATAGATCATGGGTTGACATAATACTGGGGGGGAAAGGTTTTTAATTTACAAGAAGTTAAAGAATTTTCTATGTCCTGAATTACATTTAATATAGAAAAAAATAACATTTGTATTTCATTTAGAATATCTTTTATTTTTCTAATTTCAAGCAGGTTAATAATTCTATTGTTTAAATCTAACAAATTATCTCTTACATTTTCTATATTATATTGAATATAATTTAGACTACTGTTAAAATTGTTAATTATTCATTGTTAATAGAAAATTGCAACTTGAGTTGATCTTTAAATTTAATCTGATTTTCTGTTATTTGTTTAAACAGATTATCATATCTTTCACCAACAAAACTATCTAAATTTCCTGATATTTGTTTGATAATTGAGCCTAAACCATTTATTAATCCACGCTTATTTCTTTTATTACCTATACTATGTATTTTAATATTATTAACTTTATCTTCTATATCTGATAAAGTTATGTTTATTATGTTACAATAATTATTTAAATCTTTTATATAGCTTTTATTGTTATCTTGGTTATGTATAATTATATTGTACTGTTCTTTAGTGTTTTCATAATGGGAAAATAAAATGTCTAATTTGTAGCAGTGTATGAACGTATGTTCTGTTGTTTGTATTCTGGCTTTTCCCAGGTTGATCGGTAATATTCCTAGGTTGTCAGTTATATTCTGTATCTTCGCTCCATATGAGAATTGTACTTTCATTTTCATCTTTATTCAGTATGTAATTAAGCCTCCAAGTTTTGTTGCAAAAACTCTCACATAACTCAAGTCTCAGTTTAGTTTTTTAAGTCATATTCAGTCTTCTTACTCTGTTTGCCAATGAATCTTGATAAAGAATCCAGTACAAAATAATATTAAAAACATTTTTACACTCAATTTATTAAGACTGCTAATAAGTGGTATATATAATGATAAGCTGATTCATTTAATTATCAAGGCTTCATTAAATATTCAAATATGCTTAAGTAAATCTTATACCTGGTATATTGGTGACTCCATATCAATACCGACTGTGAGATGTTATTACATGTTTAAGATGGTCTATTGCAAACTAGACTCATGGCAGTCTACTGTTCTATAGAGATTTAGACAGTCTACTGTTCCTTGCTTACAAATTAACAAATAAATTACAGCTTAAATTAAAAAAAAAAAAAAATTGAAAATAGTTTAGTAAAAGTGATGCTAACAGAATTTGGATACATTTTACTATTTTCTAAAACTATAAATTAAATAAATTAAAAAAATAAGAAGGAAGAATTGAAGAACAGAAACTGTTGACTTACTTCAAACATTTCTACAGGAAGAACTGCTGATGTTGCTCTCTCATAAACAGCCATTGCATGTCTTGCAAGTCCATGCTCTTCTTCTAATTTGGCATATAAAAGATAAAAGGCTGAAAAAAAAATAGCTCATGTAAATTAATTAATAATTTTACAATTTTTTAGAACATATAAAATAAATTTTAGTTTTATTAATCTATCATTAGTTAATTTCAAAATGTCAAGTGTCAAAATGATGACTTTTGTGTCTTTAGTTTGAATTGTTTTCTCCTGAACATTTACTTTTCTTGCCTACTTTTCTGCAATCATCTTAACCATTTCAACAGATTTACCATTAAGTTCACAGTGTGTATATATATATATATATATATAGTTATGGGCTATGGGTTAATAGATATTTTTAAAATTATGAAATAACTAATCTTGATTGTCTGAGACATTCATGGGTCCCATTATGTCATCATTGTACTAAAGTTATCCATATTTTTCTCAGTTTTCCACATNATATACCTCCTAATAACAATCCAAGCTACTGCCCATACAAACTAATAAGTAAATACAGAAATAGAACATACAAATTACTTATAGTTAATTAAAAAATATATACAAATGAATTAAATATGCTTATTTACAAAGAGGCCTCAGAACACTTGCTAATTACTGTCACTTATCATCTCACTATTTCCAGCACTGCCAAGTCCACGATCAGCCTAACACTCTGAGACACGCGATCTGACTTGGAAACTGACACTGAGTAACACTAACATAACATACTGATTTTATAACGCCGTGGAATGGGTGCAGCAGGCCTAGGAGATTCTAATAGATATTTTTGTGTATCCCTACTCTGGTCTTTGGAGCAAGGATGCAGGTGTCATCCTTCAATTGGCCCCTTCCCATACAGGTCTGGTACTCTCGTCACATGCTTCCCCAGTCTTTAATATTACCCCCTCCTTAAAAATGGTCTGTCCCAAAACAGGTCTTGACTGAACAGGAGAATTCAAGCAACATCTATGCCTGACGGGGTCATATTCTTGTACCAGCAAAGATTTTCTCAATAATCCATTGTACAATCCAGGCCATTGTATCCACAACCTAACTTGGGGATGCAAGCTTGGTCATGGCCAGCTGGTGGATCTACTTCTACAGATCAATGAGGCACCACCACAGATCTTCGTATGTCGGCACCCGACGTGAATCCTTGCTCACCAGGAAGAACAGGTGCTGTCCATTTCGTTCGTGCCAAGCCGATATGTGGTTCCTGTTGATCCAATTCCTTGATGCCACTGATCTTCTTTTCAAAGACCACAGCGATTCCTCTGGGCAATCCCGAATCCTCAGCTACACAATATGCAAGAGCATAGTTCTTGGGCAGCTTGAAGATATCCTTATAACTGGTCTGGATGGTCAATTGGGGTTGTAAAGGTAAGCCGTTTCATGGAATAGAGTCCTGTTTTTTTAAGGTTAGATTCCTAACCCCCTGGTTTGTGATCTCCTTTATATGGAGCCAATTGGTTGAAGTGGATTATCTTGGGTTTCCTTTTGATTGCTTCTTAAAAGGGTATATGATATTGTTAATCCTGGTTATTATTTCATAAGGAACTTCTCAACTCTGGAGTTTGGAAGAGTACTCCTGAACCTTCGAGGATTATGCAGCCATACTAAGTCTCCTGGGCTGGAAACCTCCTTTCTTGGCTTTAATGACGTACTGTACTTTCATTTAGTCACTAGCCTCCAGGATGTTGGTGTGGACTTTCTTGTGAATGCCGTTCATTGTTTTTTGCAGATTAGTGACAGAGTCTTAAACTACAACATTCTCATTGGACTTAAATCTAAATTAGAAGTCACAAGGCAGACGAAGTTCTCGACCAAACAACACATTGGCTGGAGTCTGTCTGGTAGTCTCATTGACAAAACTGCAGCAAGTGAGCAAGAACAGGTGTAGGTACTGGTCCCAGTCTCATTGGTTTTCGGAGAAAACCTTTGACAAGTTGGTCAGATCAACCAATGGTCAAGTCCCTCGCAGATGCCGGAGGAAACAGCAGACTCCAAGTTTCTCCCTTAATCAGAATGCAGTTCTAAAGAAACTCTAAAAAGACAAATCTCTTACCAGAACATTGGCGACTGTTACAGCTTCTTGTTTTTTAAGGGCATAAGCTTATACCCATTTGTATGTATCTATTTCCTTCTTCTGTCTGAGGAAATGGAGCATCCACATAAATTGCTATCTGTTTAAATGGGTTTTCCACATAGTATTTTTTCATTGAGACCATTAGAAGCTGCAAAATTGGTACATCATTTACACCAATCCATTACATCAGCCCAATAGAATTGTTCCCAAACTCTTTCTAAGTGTGATGTGTCAGATGTCTTCCAGGAGATTTGTCGTGAAGCCTTTTCAATACCTCGAGCGCCTTACATTTCAGGTCAATGAGTCAAGATCTCTTTAGATCTCCTTCCTTCGATCTTCAGTTCTCTTCAGCAACACATTATCCATTGCAATTGAGTTCCATTGAGCCCAGTAGGTTTTTACATTCTTTGATAGAGGAGCAACCTCTTGCCAAGATGGTCATCTTGGATATCTTTCACTGCTTCAAGTATTTCAAGTCAGGGTTCACATCCTGTTCCTTTGTGAGATCTTCGCTCTACCAATCCCCAGCAATGACTGTTGTTCTTCTTAGTGCAGCTTCTTTGTCCTCCTGGTGGATAAAATGTTTGGAGTCATCCTAGCATGGTCTCCTAGACAGTGCATCAGCATGTCAGTGAATTGTCTCGGATCTATGGGTATATTCAACACATACTCTTGTAGTCACTCAATCCACCTTGCGACCTGTCCATCAGAAGATTTGAATCTCAATAACCACATCAGTGCTGCATGGGAAAGAATTCCCTGCCATACAGTTACTTATGGAAGTGATTCATTTTACCAGAGCCAATAATTCCTTCTTTGTTACACAATACTTTTATTCTGAAGCTGAGAGATCCTTACTAAAATAACAGATGGCTTTTTCTTCTCCATCCTGGAGCTGGAAAAGAGCGCTTGCAATTGCAACATTGCTGGCATCGGTGTCAAGTATAAATTTGCCTACCAAACTAAACCAAGTCAAAATTGGAGCTGTGACTAGTTAGTTCTTCAACCCTTCGAAGGCTACTCGACAGTCACAATACCAGAGAAAAGTTCCCTTCTCCTCAGTGAGTTTGGTAAGAGGCTTCTCAATATTGGCAAATATTTTTACATATCTTCTGTAATAAGTGCAGAGAACAAGGAAGCTTCTCACTGGCCACTTGATCACCACAGTGATCTTCTCATGGTCTATTGAGACACTCTTGTCTGAAACCACATGACCTAAATAGTTGATTTGTCTCTGTAACAGTTTGCATTTCTAGGGGTTAAGTTTTAAGTTGATGACATAAAGTCGCATGAAGACATACTGCAGGTTCTTTAGATGATCTCTGAAGGACTAGCTGAGGACATGGATGTCATTAAGATATACAAAACAAATTTCCCATGAAAAGCCCCTTAAAAAATTTCTTCTTTGTGACGTTATTCAGAAACAGTGTCGACACAAAACCTAATAGAGCCTAAGAAGGATTTCTTTTATCTAACACAACAGGGAACACCCAAGGACTACTTGATGGCTCAATTACACCATTAGTCTCCATCTCTTTAATAATTTTCTCAGCGTCACCTCTTATAAGTAGATAAGAGCTGATAATTTGAAAGAGAATGTTAAGATAATTACACTTCAGTAGAAAAACTATTAGAAAAAAAAAATTTTATTTGATGCCAGATAATATAGTTCAGTAAAGACTAGAGTGGAGTTCTTAGTACTAATATTAGTTTTAAGATATTCCAACCAATTAACAGATTAATTCAGGGAAGATTAAAAGAAAAAAAAAGAACTGAATCTCAATAATGGATTGATAAACTAACCTTTAGCAAATTTTGGAGGGCAATTTTCCAAACATTGTTCAAATAAATCTCTTGTCCTTTCCAGTTTAGTACCTCCATATCTCTTTAAAAATTTTGTAAGATAAGTATTCCATACATCATACACATTAGGCCATTTAAAGAGGGCTATTCCTTTTTCATATGTCTAAAATAAAAATAAAAGTAATAAGTGGATTAAATTAATGTAAAACAATATCTTGTATAACAAGATATCTATTCATATTGCATTACAAAAATACAGTATTAACCTAATGGGAGCCAGTTAACGTATACTCACGACACAAAAACTTGAATCAGAATTACTATACATTATAAATTGTTTTATCAAATTCAAAGCAAACAGAAATATATTTTTAAATAATATTAAAGCAAATGCACATATCATTTTTTAATAGTTTATCAATAATGCTTACCCTGAATGCTTCTTCAAAATAATTGTGTTCTTCTAAGAAAAGACCATAATTAATAATAATCTGAGGAGTGGCGATTTTCAAATCAATTATTCTGTCATAAACAGATTTACATGACTGAAAATGAAACAAAAAGAAATTAAATCAACACGAGAATATTTTCAATCAAAGATATTAAAAATTAATTTGAAAACTAACCTGTGTGGTGTAAATTTTTAAAGATTAGTATTTAAGGTAATCACAAACAAAATAAGAACTTTGAGCTACCTTTTCAAAGTATGTAATTTATTTTTCAAGATTAGCCTACAATAACGAAATCATGTAAGATACAGCAAGAAAAATTTTCAAAAACAGCTTACATATATAAATCTAATTAAAAATTGAAATAAACCTAGCAAGTTCTGGTTCAATTACACTGATAAAGGGATATCTTGTAATCATTATTCTGTGAAGACGTACTACAATGCATCAGAAAAAGCAAAGTCCAAAGAACAATATAAATGTAGTTTTATTCATCTACTTAGCAAAAGTTAGCTTTGATAATTTCCCAAAGGTCATTATCATCATGTTTTGCTTTTGTACACCTAGGAAGAGGAAAATGCAGCACTTAAAATTTTGTAGTGTTAGTGGTGACAAGTGTTTAAGTGAGCGAATAATTATAAAATAATTTAGTTATAACTATCTCAAGTACTTGAGATATAAAATAAAATCACTAAATCACTAAAATGCTGACAAAATTAAATTACAATATAAAATAATGATTGTTCTTTTTCTAATTAATAGCAGTAAAATATCTTATAATGTGCAAAATCTGAAACAAATTTTTTGGTATTTATGATCCTAAACTTTTTGCATAAATTCCACATTGGCCTTATGAACTTTTAATGTTCAATGCTTTGCAAGGGCAAAAACAGTATACTTCGACAGTATTTGAGAGTTCAAGCAGAGCGGAGACTGCTGAGTCTTAGGGTTGGATTTGTTGGACATTTACATTACCCCAGACTACTATGCTGTAAGTCAAAGTAGTTTTCAGTATCGTTTTGTATATTAGTCGTTTGTTTGAGAGGGATAATTTTAAATGTTTGTCTGTGAGTCTTGACAAAAGTCTGAGGTGTCCCTCAATGACCACTGGTGAGGCATTTATCAAGATTCAGGACCAAGGTAAGTGGTTTGGGTTTTTCGAGGAATAGAGTGAGTAAGCAATTGAATAGAAGAGCAGGGTGAGCAGCGAAGAATAAATGTGACATGTCTTGATTTTTCAGGCTTCACTTTGAATCTATACTTGAGTAGCCAGGGTTCAAGAAGTTGGACATATTTTTGGAGGGACTGGCAAGCAAGAATGGGATTTGAATTTTTGGGAAAAATAGCTGTATCACCAGCGAAATTGTAGAGGGAGGTACTGGGAAGATAAGGCATACCTGCAGTGTAAATTATGAAAGGGAAAGGACTAAGGGTTCTTCATTGGGGGATGACAATGAGTTAAGGAAAGAATGTGGAAATCGTGGAACCAGTGGATAAGAGTGGATGATGAATTAATAGGTCGAGATAAGGATTCCTTTGAGCTTGAATAGTAAGCTAAAATGTCAAGGAGGACACCAGGGCAGTAATTTTTCCTCTCAAAGGCAGAGGAGGTGATATTAGCAATTTTATGGAACTGGTGGATGGAGGAATGAAAGAAGCGGAAGTCACATTGGTAAGGAAGTATGATGAATTCTAAGAAGGAATAGGTACAGGTTAAGAGTAGCTTTTCGAGGTATTTTCTCATTGTGGGCAAGAAGGGTAATAGGGGCGATAGTATGAAGGAGTGTAAAGAGGTTTACCTTTATTGTGGATCATTTTGAGAGAAAACCATTTTCACAAGAAAGGGAAGTAGACAGTATAACGGAATTATAAAGTTAAATAAGGAAAATAATTTTGTTGTTTTTTCTTTTTTATAAGTAATTAAGAATTTATGAGGTCAAACACATAAGCCTTAAAGGAGCACAACTTGTTTATCTCAAGAAATATTTCTTTGGAATGGAAGGCAGGAGGTGGAAGGGACATGGGGAGAGGAATGTCCAGCAGATAGATGGTCAGGATCTAGATTACCTTCATTAGTAACGGATCAACTTCTGTGGTTGGAAGACAGAGAAAATGTATTAGGCAAAGGTAGTAGGGGTTTCTCCATCTGTCTTCACCCATGATCCATTTTAATGACAGAGCGGATGGGGGTTAGTAGAATGGTTCAGAATTTGTTTAGAGACTACAAAATGTGATGATGACAAATCAGTAAACCATCCAACTAATCAGCTCTATCATGAAAATAGATCATGGGAGAGGTTGTAATTGAGCCAACATCTTGCCTTATTCCTTGGATCCATACTTCTGAATATTGGAAGGAGGCTTTTGAAGAACTTTTAGTCATCATCATCTTCTTGGAGAGTTCGGTTCAGTCTGCGGTCATGACAACACCTGTTGAAAACCACCTGTGCTGATCAGCTAAGACTATTAGAGTTTTATTATATTTTCTTACTCTCTTAGTTATAAGCAATTCAAAAATAGAAAATTGTGTAAATATTTCAACTAAGTAAACCACAGTTGGTTGTGGGTCTATTTCTAAGCTGAATTACGGTCTAAAACCTGTAATAAAAGGTTAGAATGAATGAACCTCCAGATATATTTATATCTATAAATTATAGGTGAATTTTCACCTGTTAACAAAAGAAAAAGAGTCCTCAAATTTAACAACTATGCCCTACTAGGAAGTGAAAATGTAACCAAAGACAACATTAATAAATTTCTAATAATTAAAAGGACTGGTAATGGAACATTAAGTTTTTCCATTTTTAATACATAAAATAATAAAATCCTCAGCAGGAGAACCAAAAATTGTTAAAAAATTAGGAGATGGGACTATCTTAATAGAAACAAACACTAAAACCCAATCTGAAAAATTGTTGAGTTTGAAAAATATAGGCAACGAAACCCCAGTTGTTGTAATCCCCCACGATAAACTTAATGAATCTAAAGGAATTATTTACTGCGCAGAATTAGATGTATTTAATGAAGAGTCAATATTAGGGGAGTTAAAAGATCAAAACATGAAATTGGTTAAATGAATAATTACCAAAAAATATGGTGGGGAGGAAAAAACTCACATGTACATACTATTATTTGGCTTGCCTAATTTACCTGAAATAGTAACAATAGGATTTTATAAACTTAAAACTCGCCTGTACATACCTAACCCACTGAGATGTATAACCTGTCTTAAATTTGGACACTTAGCTGAAAAATTTAATAAAAATCTAATATGTTCTCAATGTGCAGAAGACCGACATACCGGTACTGCTTGCCAAGTAATATCTCCTAAATTCAGGCCAACATAATAGCTTTGACACTACCTGGCCCCGATTTTTGGAAGAGAAGGGAATTAAAACTCTTAAGTACAAAAATAAACTTCCTTACAATATTGCTAGATGTCAGTATTTTGAACAGAATCCCTCTTTATTAAATAGATAATTTGCTGAAACACTTAAAAGGAAAAAAGAATATAAAGATGCGGGATGTCAAACAGAAACCACATTTATAAAAAACACTTTTACTAACATAAACACTGTTAACCTGGGTAACCTAAATGAAACTGATGCATCATGATCTACTCCTCAGCTAGACAAAACCATCTCATGTACCTGGACACGATTAACCACTCGGGAATCCGCCTAGCTACAGGCGCCTTTAGGACCAGCCCTGTCATGAGCCTCTACTCCGAATCTGGAGTTCTTCCACTTTTCATTCGCCGAAAACTGCTATCCAGCTCCTACTTAGCTAAATTAAATTACTTTACCAACCAACAAATCCAGCTTACAACTACATATTCGAGCCCAAATATCTTCTAGAATATCAACAAAACCCACAACGCCCAGCCCCATTAGCGATCCGCCAGAGGAGCATGATCTCCTCTGTCGCAACAGAAAACATACAGGAATACGAAACTGAAGAACCCCCATGGAAAAGAAAAATCCCCATAATTGACCTACGATTAACAAATCTCAACAAAAATTACACCACAAGTGAAAAACTAGGAAAAATAAATGAAGTTATCCAAGCTTACTCAAATAAAGAATTTTTCTTCACAGATGGCTCAAAACAAGAGGACAACGTAGGCCAAGCAGTAGTCTTTAAAGACCACAAAATACTGCAGAAACTTCCACCTATGGCTTCAATCTTCACGGCTGAAATGCAAGCACTATGCCTAGCTCTCTATCATGCCATTACATCAGACAAAAAAGATTTTATCATATGCTCTGACTCTCTCTCTTCTCTAAAAAGTATAAAAAATAATAAAAATCAAGGTTTCCCACAAAAAAAATTCTTTCATTATTATATCACACCCTTGAACAGCAGGACAAAACAATAACACTCCTGTGGGTTCCATCACACACAGGTATAAGGGGAACCGAGATGGCTGATAATGCAGCTAAAGAAGCAGCCCTTAAGGACACCCCACCCACAAACATTGTAGAACCCAGAGATGTCAAGACTTGGCTTAAAAGAATAACTTATTTGGACTGGTAATATATGGAAGTACTCTATGGAAGTATGAATCGACCAACAATAAACTTAAGGACACCACCAAGGAGTGGTCCACATCGAACCGGGAGAACAGAAGAGATGTCGTACTAACAAGACTTAGAATAGGTCACACCAATCTTACCCACGTGCATCTTATCACTAAAGATCATCCGCCAATATGCCCTAAATGTAGCTCTCAAATGAGCGTTCAACATTTCTTCGAGGAATGCCCATATTACACTAATCTATTTACATGTAAAAACCTCCCAAGATGGACAAGATGGAGTATGTGGTCAGAAGTATATAAATTCAGGTCTGCTGGGAGAAATGGTCAAGAAGGTTGGACAAATGGGCTTTTTTGCCCATGTGTTTCATTCTAGTTGTAATGAATTAATTAACCACATCTGAGAGTTTGGAGTGACAGGTAGGCCAGAAAGTTTACTTAGAAATGGTGACTTGGAAGTGATGGGATTTGAGGACAAACACTTACACGTAAAATGGCCCTTCAGGAGTCAAACATTCAGTGTTTAGCATTGAGTCCCTTACTGAGATGAATCCTAATTCAAAGAAGGAAAGGAAGAACAAGAAGGAATAGGGGCTTGTTTGGAGGACAGTACACAGATTACAAGAAAAAGCTGGGATGAGAATCAGTTAAAAGATGGACATTGGCATGCAAATGCTGCAGGATTTGAAATTAATATAATAGGAGACAGTTGGAGGATCAAATGAGAATTGCGAAGTCCCTATGATCTGTCTCGCCTGGGTGATAAGTCCAGGGGGATCCAAGTCACCAATATGGAAGTGGTGTCTGTTTGTTTAGTGGGTTTCATTAAGGAGGAATCATTAATAAATTAATAAGAGAGTTTGTTGACCGTAGATATTATTCTAAGATGATTTTAGTTGGGGTTCGGTCGAGGTAGATCCAAAAAAACACAAATAAAGAAATGTATTTTTTTAATGAAGGATTATCTGCCAACGTTTCGGCTTACATTGTAAGCCATCTTCAGGGCTGTAGAAATACAATGTCATGAGAATACAGTAATATTTGAAATTAGTATAATAGAAAATTATAATATAATGTATGAAAGTAGAAAACTGTGTAGGAAGC
>KZ807031.1:894474-905170 GCA_000696205.2 Oncopeltus fasciatus
ACAGCCCTGAAGATGGCTTACAATGTAAGCCGAAACGTTGGCAGATAATCCTTCATTAAAAAAATACATTTCTTTATTTGTGTTTTTTTGGATCTACCTCGACCGAACCCCAACTAAAATCATCTTAGATTAATAAATTAATGTTTTGCCCTTGAAGTAGTAATGCCAGTCCGTTGTGTCACAGAAGCTATAGTTCCAGATAAGGATTGTGGAAGGCTTTTGGGAAAGAGGAATCATGTCTGGGGGATTAAGAATGTTTAGTAAGAATTGAGCAAGAGGATTAATAATGGCTTGAAGTTGAAGGATAAGTTGATCTAGATTGGTGAGGGATAAGAAGTCTTGATAGGAATTGGGAGGGATAGGTATATATGACTAAGAAGACTTTGCTGTGAGGAAGTAAGTTATGAAGTGTAACTGTGAATTGGATTGGTTAGTAGAAGCAGATAGAAGAGTGACAGCAGTGTTGAATGTAACCTAGTAAAGGGGAGGAGATGGTTTTCCAAGTAAGTTAGGCAATTTTCCTCCTCCATTTGTAGTGTTAAGTTTGATCAGAGTATTCCATGGTCTACTGAAGAAGGAAGGATCAGCAGGTGCTTGGCTCCCTGGCTGCTATGGTGGTGTCCTTGTTATGGGCTGGGGTTATGCCAGTTGGGATGGGATTGTCGGGGGTAGGGTTTGGTAAGCAAGAGTCAATAAGGACTAGATGGACTAAGTCGAGTGCATAATACTTCAAGCTGGATTCTTGAACACAAGTCAGAAATTCTTCATGGACAGAACAGTCTCTAGAATTAACTAGGTGAGATAATGAAAATTTCCACATGTTGCTGGTGTGTCAAGAGTTTTGTAAAAAATTTTAAAAGTGAGGGCAGGACTTTTTTTTACATATAGGAATCATTCGATAAAATTTATATTTGTGTCCAAATCCTTGATATCTAATTCATTGGGGTAAGTATTCATTTTGTTTGATTCTTCTACTATTATTATAGAATATATAAGAGTTTTCAAGAAAAATGTACCACTACTACATGGAGATGATTTAGGTTTATCAAAAACAGGGTAAGTGGTGTTTTTGTGAAATATTAAAGTACACAACAAACATCAATAACTTAAAACCCAAGCTTTTCTAACTCTTCCTCGGCTAGCTAGATGTGTGTGTGTACACATAATGAGTGTCATTATTTTCAACTTTTCTCTCTAACATGACATTAAAAGATCTATTAGTATCAAATGTTATGTGACTGCTTAGTCACATAACAGGCTTTTATAATACTGAATGTGGAAGATTTTGAGGGCATACACATATAAATTTATGGAGAATATCATTTTTGTTGCAGAGGGCCAGAGAAAATATACCAGGTATGCAAGTTTAAAATGTCGTTTTAATTCTAATAGAATGCGCTCTTAGCCTATTGAAGGATTTGCTTATCTCTAAACGCTATTTTGTTTGTTAGTCATTTGTTTACAAAAGTCAGTTGTTTTTAAGTCGTTTACGTGGACGTATCATACCTTTCTTTGGTGTTAAAAATGTCTAATTTTAAGCCAAATAAAGAGCATTTGCGGCATGTCATGATTTTCTTATTTAATCAAAAGAAAAAGGCATCTGAATGTCATCGAAGTTTTGTTGAGACTTATGGCGATCTTGCTCCAACCGTCAAGACATGTGAACGTTGGTTTCAACGTTTCAAACGTGGTGATTTTAATGTTACTGATCAAAAACTAGAAAATCGACCAAATCGACTACGAGCTTCTCAAGCCCGGCGAAACAGTTAATACCGAGCGCTACCGACAACAAATGATCAATTTGAGTCACGCATTGATCGAAAAACGCCCAGAATGGGCTCACAGGCACGCCAAAGTCATTCTTCAGCACAATAACGCTCCTGCACATTCAGCCAGATTGACTAAGGAAACGATTTCTTCGCTTGGTTGGGAACTCCTACCCCACCCGCCGTATTAACCTGACCTGGCGCCTTCTGATTATCACCTCTTCTCATCGATGGGACACTCATTGGCGGAGCAACACTTCAACGATTTTGAAAACGTACGAAAATGGCTCGATGAATGGATTTCAAATAAAGATGAAGCCCCGAGAGATGGACAAAATGTGTAGAAAGCGAGGGCCAGTACTTTGAATAAAATATATTATACTTTTTTTTAAATTACTGTGTATATATTTTAAGAAATAAACGACATTTTAAACTTGCATACCTGGTAGAAGTTTTTAAAAAATTTGTCATGAGAACAACCTTAATAGCAACACTGCTTCAGAATCAGTTAATAAAGATATCATTTTCAGTATGGAAACTTCTACTTAGAAGAGTTTGTAAAGAGAGAATACGATTTAACGTTCCACTATCTTTGTTATTATTAGCTCCACCAAATATTATATGAAACATAATAGGTATAAAATATATCTTTTTAATATTTATTTTCAATAACTATTTTAGAGGAAAAAAAATGCAATTAAAGAAGATATTTAGGAATGCCGCTTGGAGTTTTAAAATCTATAAAATTAATTCAGTAATTGTACTTTGTTTTGCAAACTGTTAAACTAATTAATTTTGTTGTTGGATGAGGGCCAGGAGTATTGAGGGAAACAGAACTGAATAAACTTAAATATCAAGATCATTAATAATGTATAAACAAACATTAAACATTAGTCTATATAAAATTTATTTGTTTAACATATCTGCTCTATAAGCAAGGCTCATAATGAAGAATATATTTATGAATGAATAAGAGAGTTGAACGCCTCCCCCGCCCACTTCTCTCTAGCTCACATTAATTACCCTTTTTATTTTTTTTTATTTTTTTATTTTTTTTTTAAGGATCAAATTATTGTCTTCTCTTATCTATGTCTATTGTTAATAAAACATTTCTCTCTCCATATGGCAATCTGAGTCCCATCTCAAAGGAAAGAAGAAAAAAAAAGAGAGTTTTGTTGACCGTAGATATTATTCTAAGATGATTTTAGTTGGGGTTCGGTCGAGGTAACCTCGACCGAACCCCAACTAAAATCATCTTAGAGGAAAGAAGAAAAGTTGGACCAGGATTCACAGCAATTTTAACTTTTCAAGGAGTAGCTTGTGAGGAATCAATCACTTTGAATGTTTAAATATATCAATTGACCTGATGGCTTGACTTTATTTCTTCAGCAAAATAAATTACATACAAGGCAATGTTGTTCATTGCTGTTTTTGGCATAAATCTGAAGTAAAAGGTAAAAAATTGGAAAGAACAAATAGCTCATAAGATAACTGATGTTCTTGGCCCACCCAGTTTCTAAATTAGTGTGGTGCAAGAGATTTTTTACTTAGTGAGAAAAAATTACTATAAAAGTATCACAGTGTAAAAAAAATAACAGGTAGTGGTTAAAGATCATAGTTAGCCAAACAAACAGCACCTTATGGCAACAGTACAAGGAGATGGGTGATATTATATCCAGGCCAGCATCAGATTATACCTCAATAAATAAGTGAAAAATTCATGGTTATTTTCCACGACATGATTATTCTCATTGGTCAGAGACAGTCAGGTTCAAATAAACAGACTAAAAGAAACTTGCAATTGCATCAGTTTTTGAGATAGAATCACTCAAACTGTCACCATTAACCTCAATACAACTTAGGGAAATAACAGCCACAATTTTATAAATAAATTTTCAAAACCTAGGACTTTTCATAACATTATGGGAATTACTGTAGTTATTTTGGATTAAATCTTAAAATACTGCTCTTATCACACCATACTTACTGGTATATAAGTATCTTACCATACTTGCTCGCCCATTGCACCTGCACTAATTTTACAAATCCTGAGTGCTTTAGATTTCTAATGGAATAATTACTTCTCTACGTAACCACAACAACAAAACCTTCGATTTTTAAACTTTTGCTTGGGTATGAACATGCCAATACCATAAGGTGTAAAACACTTCAAGCTTATTTCAACCAATTCATATTTGAGAAACATTTATTCCAAACCCACTGAGAAAATATTATTCATAAGCATTAGGAAAAGGCAATAATTTTCTCAACTACAATCAATCAAATTGTAGCATTATAAAAAAGTATGACGAAAATTCAATTCAAATGTCAAATTAGTACACACTGCCATAAATCTAAGCATTTTTAAATAATATTACAAAAGCTGATTATAGCTAAAGAAATATCTGACAAAATAATTGGTTAATTTAAATTTAAAATATCATGTTTATGTTTTCAAATTAACTAATACCATTTGTTTGTTGCTAAATAACATAAAAACAAAACAAATTCTATGTAAGTTTCTTACTTTAAAGGTTCCAAAACTTTCTTCCAAGTCAGCATACAAAGACCAAATTTTTAAAGATTTATATAACCTCATTTGTACAGTCTCAGAATCATCATGATAATCAACTTTCCGAGATGGCATTACAGTAGCTTTTTGTAAAATTTTCAAAGCATCCTCAAAATTCCTGAAAATAATTGTTAATGGAAATAACTATAATTTCATTTTAAGAGGAGTTCACTAAATAAAATACTGATTTAAAAGTTAAACAAGGAGACTAAATACTATCTCGACAATATATATTTTTTTATTCTTCACATCAAAGTACAAGAGATGTTTCGGCTCATTCCGAGCCATCTTCAGTCCTACAATAACCAAACATAATATATATCTAGTACATAACAGTTCCTTAAAATCTGTTACACATGCTATTAATAAATATATTATTCTTATATGTGATACACCATTTTATTCATAATTCTTGGATAATTTTTCAATTAGTCTAATTGGTCCAGTCATAATTAGTGTCCATTTATTGAAATATCCTTATCCAGGTCACCTAATTTAGATTAATTAAAATAATACTATTAAGAATAAATTGCCTGGCAGACATATAATTTGATCAAGCACAAAACGTCAACATAATACCTTCCGAATACTATACTATATATATTGTTCATATCCCAACAAGCCAACCCCTGAAACAGGAATGACCCAAGTCATGTTTATAATATTAACCGCCCACTGCCCTACATACCATTATTCAATTTTTTAAATTTATTACAAAACCAGAGCAATTTTAATAAATTTAGTTTGCTAAAATAAAATACTAAGTTAGGGTAATACTTTTACACAAATGTCCAATCTAAAATATTTTATATTAAATTGAGTTTAGTTTTTTTTCATTGAAAAGTTTTTATTCTGAGGAATTTTTACTGCTGTTTGTCTCTAAAGATTGGCATAATTTTACCTCCCAAACTTTTGAATTTTTTTTAAATTTCCTCATTAGGTTCAATATTTTAAAATACTGAAATGATCTTACCCATTCTAACGATAAAATGTTGATGACTGAGAGGTAGGGTATGGAAATAAGCAAAAAATTTTTAATGAACGAAATGGGTGGTGGAAAGGTGGGGGTATGAGGCAGTAGATACAAAGGATGAGCGACCTGCATCAAAAGGGGCAATACCAGGAAAATAGGTCATGAACATTTGATCCCGGAAAATTGGTCATGAAGATGTCATCATCTCCCTTTATGATAGGTAGATATGGTGAATTTTTCAACACCTTTGTTATTGTTTTTCCACAGCATTTGATATCACATTACTTTTAGTTAGGGGGGGGGGGGCATTTCATGTAAAAATAATGTGAATCATTTAATTTTTTTATGTTTTTCTTATGACATAGTATTTCAACAGCCCTGAAGATGGCCTATAATGTAAGTCCCCTTGTTTACCTATTGAATCAGTATTTTATTTTAGAGAATAATCCACTTTCATTATTGACAGAATTCTACAAGTTATAGAAAGGCTAATTCCCACAGTCGAAGCTTGGGAAATAAAGAAATAAAAAGAGCTTACTCATTTCGTATTTCCATTTCAGCCCATTCACACCAAACAGAAGCAAGATCATCAACTTTCAAGTAAGGAACTTGAGTGCCTTTCTCCAAAACCACTCGGGAATCTTCTATTTGTCCATTTTCTTCATAAAATTTTGCAAAATTTACCCATAGCATATGTGGCTTTCCAACAGCTTGTTTTGGATCAACAGTCTGGACAGCTTCAGTAAATGTATTTATTATCTGCAATTTATTATTTAAGTTAATGCTTTAGAGAAAAATGTGTAACAAAAATTGAACAATAATTAAAAAAAAGCTAAAAAATATTTTTTTCAATTTATTTCATAAAATATTTATTTTGAATATTTTATTTCACTGAGGTAATTTGTTTACAAAACATCCATATTTAAACTGGATAAATTACCTTACAAGATATTGTCAATTATATCCATATACTGGAAAAACTTAAGTAAAAAAAATACTTAATACCTTATATGCATAAGAATTGATGAGTTAATAAATCATAAAGTTAGAATCAAGGAACATCAATAAATAATAAAAATTAAGAGAAAACAGCAGAAAATAAAAATTATGGCTCTTTAAAGATTATATTTCAATACATGTCAGTTTCTATATAAAACCAGAAAATAGTTTTAAAAAACAATTACCAATTAATCAAATGAAGAAATACTTCAGTGAAAAAATAGTTTAAATGTATTTTAAGACTACTCCCCAAAAAAAGCATTGAATATAGAAAGAATGAAACTTACATCATGTGGTCTTCCTTCAAATAACTGAACTCTTTTTAACCATTCATGAACATTATGTGGATTTTGACGGAGTAGCACTGAATTAAGAAGAAGAAGTCTTCTTTCAATTAAATTTTCAAATCTTGCTAAACGAAGTTCAATTTCTATATCATCTGTAATTAAACATAAACATAATTTTTCATAAGAAAATAAATTTATAGAGAATTTTTAACATTTGCCAATAGAATGAAATAGTAACACAATTATTATATTAATCATAATAAAAATAATTGTATTAATTATATTAATAATTATTAATTATAATAATTATTATTAATTATAATAATTATCATTATAAGTTATAATTTAATTGTGAATCAGACATGGCACTGAACTTCAATTACATAAAAATAATTTTAAAGCTACAAAAATTAGTGAGCTTTTATCCTAAGAAAACATTATAATAACTACTTTAAAATAAAAGAGAATACTTGGCCAATTAACTAAAAACAATTTTGAAAATGACTTAATAAATTTTATAAAAGAACTAATATACTATAAGTAAATATTACTTCTTTAAAACTGATATATATGAAAAACTTTTTCAATGGTTGACATATTTTGGACTGAAATGTCAAACTATTTTGAACTAAACTAAATTTTGAATTGAAATTGAACAATTGATATCAGACAGGATTATGACAAAATAGACAATTGAAAATTATTTGTACATTAGAAAAGCAAACCATGAAACTGAAGACTGCAAGCTTCTGGTACAACAATTTTTTAGTCAGATAATGAAAATTGAAGAGAAAATAGAAATTAATGAAGCATATAAAGTAGGGAAAGTGGATAATACAAATTACCAAAAGTATCAGATGTCAGAAATGTTTTGAGAATAACTAAACTGCTGAAAGGGACAGGATTCTCAACTAACAAAGACTATTGTCCAGCAACTCAAAAGAAGAGAACTGAGCTTTTAAAAATTAGAAGAGAGATAAAAACAGAAAACCCGAGGATTAGAATGATAGAGAGAGATGCTAGCCTTATTTTGGAAGGACAGAAATTATTTTGGAACCAGGAAGGTATTATTCATGGTGATAGAACTGTTGATGGCCCCACCAAATATAAACAACTTATTCAGATTAGTGGTAAATCTAAAAAAAAAAAGAGGTGAGTCTGTCTGTCAGATGAAGGGTAAACGTAAAAACTGTGGTAGCATAGTTATTAAAATTGTATCTTATAATATGTGTGGCTTAAAAAGTTCTATAAATTGTTCTAATATTGTGAAAATTATAAATAAATATGATACAATCTTCTTCCTTGAAACTCATGAAGAGGTAAATAATCAAGACCAATTTGAAAAATATTTTCACAATTTCAGGATTAAATGGAACCCTACCCTTTATGCCAATAAAATAAATAAGTTTGGTCTTGTGCAAGATTTTCGCTTCCTCTTTTTAGAAATTTTAAACTTGCAAATTATCTACCTATAAAAGATACAAAAGAAATAAGTAGTAGTAAGCTGAATATTTTAATACTACTTTGTATCCACTGTTTCACTCATATTATGTCTCTTTTTCGGAACCCTCTACAAGCAATGAGTTTCTACATTTGGAAATATCAACAGCCAAGGTAAGGAGAGTGTCAAAAAAATTAAAGAACGGAACATCCCTAGGATGGGACAAAATCCCCATGAATTTTTATCAAATGCTCTACAAAATTTTATAGATGTCATAACTAAAATATTTAATAGTACCAAGTACTATTAATAGATTATTGTTGATAACTATTTACAAGAAAGGGCCACCTGAAGCACTGAGCCGCTTTAGAGGAATATTACCCACAAATTCTATAGTGAAAATATTTACAGGAGTTATCAAAGCAAAGCAACAAAACTCGTTAGATGAAAATAAAATATTATTTCTGAATGGCAAGCAGGATTCAGAAAATCATATTCTACTGTAGACCAAATTTTTAACCTCACAAAAATAATAATTATAAAATTAGCGAACAATTAACCAGTTTATTGCTTTTTTGTGGACTTTAAAATGGCATTCAACACTATTGATCCTTGGATCAAAAAAATTATTAAAAATCATAAAACTGCTTAACACAAAAACATATTTGGCAGGAAAGAGAGGAAATATAAAGTCAAAACCATTTAAGTTAAGTATAGGGGTTAGACAAGGCAAACTAAGTTCAGACTGTTTTGCATTGTTTCAATATACTCATCAGTAATATGATATATCATATTATGGAATTTCAATAAGTGAAATAAGAGTAAAGATCCTTCTGTATGCAGACGACATTGTACTGCTAGCTGACAGCTCGCAAGCACTACAAATAATGTTAAGGGACTTGGATAAGTACTGTGAGGACTGGAATCTTACGGTTAATTTAGAAAAATCAAAAGATAGGATTTTTAAGGATGGAGGGAGAAGAAAAAAAAATCAGAAAGGTGAAATTAGCTGGAAATGAAATAGAAGTGGTAAACAAATATAAATACCTCAGAATTACATTGACTTTGAAATTAACGACGGTTCCTCATCTCAGAGAAAACTAAAAAAAAAAGGGAAGTTTAGCATAAATTTAATGTAGAAAACATTGCTTGCAAACAAACACATTAAAACAAGCAGGAAATTTGATGTCTTTAATGTGGTTATGAGAAGTACAATTTATTATGCTGCCCAGGTCAGGGGTTTCCAAAAATATGAAGAAGTAGAAAAACTACAAAAATTCCTTATTAAGAAAATATTTTGTTCACCTACTAGTAGACCTAGAAGGTTTACCTAGAAACAGGGGTAAACCCAATGTACTTATACACGCTTAACCTACATTTTCAATATGTTTGTAAATTGTTATCCCTACACAATTATAGACAATCAAAACTTTCATCGAAATAATGAAAAATAGAAAATTATGGTTTAAACAATGACTGAAAATAAATGGAGAACACTCTATTGAATTTGATTTACAAGATGAAAGTACTGAAATTTGGAAAGGTTATCTATAAAATATATTGGAAAAAGAAAAATTAAAAATGAAAGTGAACTTTATTATGAGAGCACAACCTTCACTTACTTCTTTTAAAAGGGTTTACAGTATGAAATAATGCCACAATTCATAGTGAAATAAAATAATTTAAATGCGTTATCCTTAATTATTAAAGCACGCCAGTGAAAAACTTTCAATAAATAATGTACTCTGGAGAGAAGAAGAAATAAAAATTTGTTCATTGTGCAACAAAACACAAAGGAGAAATAAAATAGACTGCACTTTGGGAAATTGTCCTGTGTTGTCATGGGCAAGAGAGCATTATCTCGGCTGGAGAATTAGTGATATATTTCGGCAGGAGAATTTTTGATAATCGGGAGCTTAGTATTATTTTTAATAATAAGAGTAATTATAATTGTTCGTATTCCTACTTGAGTGTAGCACTTGACTATAGATGCCAGCTAGTTTCTGAATTTAACTTATGAAAATAGTAATTTATATTGAATATGATTGAAATATTAAGAAGTTAAATATTTTTTAATTACTGTAATTTTATTGTAATTAAATAATTAATGTAATAATTAATTTATTGTAATTTTTAAAAAGTACTAGTATACTTGAATTATTTATTTTTAGTATAGTTTGAATAAATATGGTAGAATGGTAATAATAGTCGCTAATAGTTATACAAGTAATTGTAATTGTTCATTATTGATTTAGTTGTTATTTATGTTACTTTATGGTTATTGTTATTGAATAATATTTATTGAAGTTACTTATCTGGAAATTTGGAGGTAACTAAAAAATATAATCTAGGTTTTAGTACAATATAGGTGAAAATGAATTATCAAGTATTATAGTACATTGCAATTTTGGCTCACTTGTTGTCTTGTGACTATTATATAAGTTTAATTATCATCTATACAAATTTTGGCCACAGTTTATTGACTCTGCCAGACGGCTTAACTATTGTCAAACTCTTTGTTGCTAATTGTCATTGTTAAATTAATTTCCATGTTAAATAAGTATAAAGATGATCTCTCCCTCTCTCTCTCTCTCTCTCTCTCTCTCTCTCTTTCTCTCTCTCTCTCTCTCTCTCTCTCTCTATATCTCCACCACTGCC
>KZ807031.1:905251-921741 GCA_000696205.2 Oncopeltus fasciatus
AACTATTAATTATTATCTATACAGTAAATTTAAAAAAAAAGTAAAATATAATGGAAGTAAATATATTACCAGAGCAAACAAACCATATACAGACAAAACAAAGGAATATAAATTTTTCAATGCAGTTTAAATTAGTTCAAAACAGAAATAAAAGAAATTTGACAAAATAAATTAAGACCTAGAAAAACAACGCCAAAAGGAAACCAGTAAATATCTATAAACCGAAAATGGCATAACTAAATTCTCCTTCTTTTACACTCAAACCATCTCACTAAAATTTCTCAAGTTCTCTTTTCTGCTAGGGAGAGTGAAAAATTACTAAGCTTCTAAAAGGCTTCAATATCTTCTTAGATCATTCTATCCTAATATCCTAAATCCTTATTTCTTACATGGTGCACTCTAATAGTTTCAATATTTTCTGTCTAGCATCACCTAGGTGGTCTTTAATGTCTTTATTTAATGCTTCTTGAGAGATCCTTTTGGTCAGGGTTTGGCTCATTTGAGCAGGTCTGTATATTTCCCCCTTTCTTCTTTATCTTCCGGAATTTTTCTAGAGATACAATTACATGCAATGTCAAAAGCACATTTCATTAAAATCAGTTGAGCTTTTTTACTCTATTTTAACTATTATAACAGTGTTGCACATAAGGCCCCAATTTCTTTAATGGATATTCTGGGCCACTACCATACAAATCCTAAAAAAAATTATCCTAAACCAATCACCTATTTGTTTACACAACTTTGTTCACAGGTATATACACATTGTATGCATTCCTATGCATTGTACACAAATTCCTACAAGCTTTCATGAGCGGGCACACACACAAAACACATATGCACATCCACATGCATGTATGCATGAACACACACCAGGGAAAAATATTCAGACCTACTCTCAAAATGTACTTGTTCGCGCCGTAATCCTCCATTTATCAGTCCCGAGCGCCCTAATCTCGGCACAGGGTGACTCACCTGAACTCGCGACCCTTATCTAAACTTACTAAATGCAGTGTCCCCCTACCTCTTTCTCACTCTGCTTCCAGCTCTCACAGGAGACACTCTGCTTCCAGCTCTCATTGGAGAACTCTGCTTCCAGTTTCCAGAAACCACTCTGTTTCCAGTAAATACAAAGTGTTTTAAAGTATAAAAGTCTTAGTATTTCGTGCCGCCTTATGCGCCTCCAATTCGTAATACAGTCCACTTCTCTTCGTTCACTCACCGCTGCCACGCATCCCCAGAAGGTGCTCTGAATTTTTGGGTTTTTCTCTTGGCCGAGTTAGAGACCTTTAATTTCAGGGCCGCTTTGGAGGAAAAACTGCAGATGAGTGAGAGGATCGAACTACCTGCTGAAGCTACCCTGTAAGTTGCTACCTCTTACATTCTATTTTTTCTTTCTTTTTCTTTTATTTTCAATATTAAATATTTATTATTATTTACTAATTTCTAACCAGCGAAAACGCCGCCACAGTACTTTTTGGGTTCTCTTAGTGATAAGAAAAAAAAAAGTTTAAAACTTGGCTTTGATTTATCAGATGATCACAATTCTTTCTATTACACTTGGTCTAAGATATTTAAAGGGAAATAACAAGAACTGCATAAAATAATTATTTTTTGTAGCTATAATAACTCCATCATAGTTATTTAATATTAATACTTAAAATTTGAATTTCAAGTAAACCTCACTGTTTTTCTATTTTTCTGAATAATTAAGTACATAACAAAATATTTACTTTATTCATTATGAAATCATTTTGAATGATAAACTGTTAAATAATTCATAGTCAAATTAGCTAAATTCAAGCCAAATTTTGGGTGTTAAATAATCCCACACCTTTTACAAAAAAACATTTTAATTTTAATATATTTATGTTTTAATTAGCAACAATATATCCACTGAGAATAGAAAAAAAAAAAAAAAAAAAAACAGTCCCACAACAGGCCATATAGGCCTAAGGGGGAAATAGATGTTAAGGATGTATTTATTCTAGACCCATGGCACACTTGAGGAGGCATATGGTCAGTACACTATTCTGCCTAAACTATTTACTTCTAGTAATTTTTCATATTAACAAATCCAAACTATGATGTTTTTACAATACATTACCATGATAGTTTTTGCTATTAAGACATCAAAATAACAAATATATAGTTAAAAAACCAGCATAAGAGAAAGTACGCAATTCTCACCATCAGGCAATGGACTTTCCATCAAAGAAACTTCTTCCATTTTTTTACTCAGTGAGAGCTCTTCAAATTGAGCATATGCATCAAATACTTGTGTAAAATCTCTCACAGTTGTCACAGTTTGAATTGCTTCTTCATATATATCCCGGGCCTATAACATTATCAATATATATACACATACACACACACACTATATATATATATATATATTTTCTAATTACACTATACACCAATTTCGTTTTATGCTTCTTTTTTTTCCGTAACTCCAATAATAAGAAGAAAATTACCATTTTATATTTTGATCATCCCTAAACCTCCTNTATATATATATTAAAAATTCAATAAATAAATTATTAGAACTAATTGTAAGCAATGTACAGAGAAAAAACAGGATAAAAAAAATCTAATTTAGCAATGATAAGATCACACCAAAATTTCTTTTAATATTCTTTTAGTAAATCAATGAATGATTGATAGTAAAGAGGGAAATTTAAACTTAGAGGGTAAACTTTTTTTTGTCTGTTTTATTATTTAATTAGAACATTATTAAAATGTAAAATATAAATTTTAAAAAAGGCATCCAGAAATAATACAATTAAGATAATTTTCCCACAAAATGCTGATTTTTGTTCAATTAATAATGTATAGACGAAAAATGTGATTTAATAATAACTAGTATATCTGTAGACTAGATGGCTTTTCATTTCCTAGACTTCAGTAGTTCATCAAACTGAATAGGATTCCATGACTTAATTTTCTTGAAGAAAAGAGCTTTTCAAGATTGAGCTCAATTTAGAATTCCATTACTAATGAATATGATAAGTAAAAGCATCAAACATTTTAAAAAATACTATAGAATACATTGGAGAATGAGAAGCCTTAATATTTTATGCCTTCTTATTGCCTAAATATCTGATTTGGTGATTTACAGCATCCTTTAGTTTTTAACTCAAAAGTTTACAACAATTCAAGAATTTCTGCACTATTGCATTTTTAATTAGTGTTTTCCGTGAATCAAAATGTTATGAAAGTATGGGAGTATTCTATACAATAAATGGTCATTGACTAAATGCTTGTTATCTTTTGTATACATATAAAATTTAATTGAATGGATTCCGAAACCACTAGAAAATGACTCAAAATAACATTGCTTCTCCAAAATAGTTATTCACTCAGTGAGAGATGATCGAGGTGATCTGCACTGTAAGCACTAAATCACAAAAAGTTCGAGGTGAAACTAGGTTCAGTGAATCATGCACTAATCCTCATCAGTTAAATTGTATTTATTTTTTTTTTTTTTTTTTTTTTTTTTTGGATCAACCTTGACCAAACCCCAAAAACTCTCTGCTAATAATCTCTATGGTCAAAAATTCTCCATTTGAGGATAATATCATATTGCAAGCAAATATTAGAAGGATCATAAAGCCTTTAAGTAAAAGTTCTTTTAAGGATTAAAGTTCATGTAAAGCATCTATCACTATATAATTTCCATTAAGTCTTTCACAAAATTTATTTTTAAAATACTGAATGAGGATGATATTTAATAAAGAACTAGTGTTCCTTCTCTCTCTCCTTACCACTGCTCTTCCCTAATGCCATCCTCAAGGACATTAGCTTTTATATTCATTGTTAAATTACTGGCATGTGAGAATGGTCGGGGTTTCGGCCAGGAAGAAAAAAATATACACCAAAATTTGGAGTAATATTTTTATTTATGCCAACGTTTCGGCTTAGCTAGTAAGCCATCATCAGGGCAATGGCGTTGAGTGGAGAAATCTCCCCAGGGTGGTTGTTCACATTGTAAACTGCAGAAAACAACTGAAAATTACTGGCTGATTTATCTCTTTTCACAACATTGTAATTTTGTTAACAGTCCTGAAGTTGTTTATGATGTAAGCACCAGTGAATAATTATAAAATTTTTTTGAAAAAATTGTGTCTTTATCAACATTGACCATACCCAAATTACCCCTCAACAATTGTAACTTTTTTTTTTTACTACATTTAATTTCTCTAATCAAAAATACAAATAAATTATTTTAATTGTCACTATTTCCATATGATTTTTAAATTATTAAAATTTTAATTTTCTATGGTAACTAACATTTTCATTTTGTACACTCTTACTTCTGAAGTATAATTAATTTCTGTATTGTAGGATTAAAATAGAAGTTGAAATAATAAAAAAACTTTTATTTTCAAGTAACTAGCAGTATTATTATTTATGCAGCTCAATTATTTTATTAAAAAAGTGTTATTACCTTTTCAAAAAGACCACTTCTTAAATAATAGTCTGCCAAGGAATTCCACAGATGACCAAGTTGATCAGTGTACTTTTTTAATCCACTTCGTATTATAGCATCAACATTCAAAGAGCTAGAAAACAAAACATTCCTTTTTAAGGAAGTAAACCCCTGATAAATAAGTAGCAAAAAAAAAAAAAAAAAATACTAACGTAATATCTTGTGGGTTTTTTGATATAAGATCACATAACTCATTCCATAACTGGTGGTTAGACTTCCCATGTTTTGAAACAAACTCTTCATTGTTCACTACATCGGCAAGCCGAATAGCTGCTTCATCAAGCCGGCCTATTGAAGTCAAATAGTCAATAAACTCTTCAGCATCTTCAGGGCATAGCTATTTAAAGAAAAAAAAATTAATAAGATAGAAAAAATATTCATATTTTATTTTATGAGTACATAGTGCAGTTTACAGTAAACTCTAACTCAATAGAGAAAAACTAGATGTGATAAGATTTAAAAAAAATCAGATTTTGTAGTTCTAAAATTAATGAACTACCTTAATTTGTAATAAGTACATATTAATAAGTAATAAATATAAAATTAGAGAATCACTTATGAAATAAATACAATGAATTGGAGCTGCCCCATTATATACAATTTACTTTTTTTTGTACACATTACATATTTATCAAATAATTTTATTATTCTAAACTTGTCTGTTACTATTTAGATAATATTAATAATAATAGTACCATATATATTCTATAGGAATAAACTAACTATATGTATATGTATAAATACACAGACATATGCTTGTCCAGGCAAATGCTTGTCAAATGGAAAAGGGCATAATACATATTCAGCTTGACTGAATTTTCACCTTCTGAACTATTCTTGTAACATGAAAGGCTTGCACTTAATAGAAATGCTGCTAGGCTAGTGAAACACTTCTTAGAGAACATACTTATATACAACCTATTTCTCAAAAGCTTTAATTTTTTTCTAATTCCTTTAAAACTGTCACTTGTACTATGACATTTAAATAACAATATTTCAGTACACACACTTGATTATTTTTTAATTTTGAAAGCTTACACTCATAGAAGCCTGGACAACAACATGGAACCTATATCATGACATTAGACTTATTTAGAATGCTTATGATTGCTAAACTGTTTTGTCAAGTACTCAGTCTGGAACACTTCATTGACATGTGAATTTTCAGCAATTAAGAATTTTTTTATACAAATATAAAAATTTTTTTTAAAGTATAGTATCAATATGAACCATCTCAAAAAGTGATTCCTGGAAAATTGAAGAATATTATTAGATGTTTTTTGTTGGTGTTCGATCAAGGTAGATAAAAAAAAACTAATTTAAAAAAAATGTGTATCTTTTTAAAATTTTTATTTTTTTATCTACCTTGACCATACCCCAACAAAAAAACATCGAATAATAATATCTTTGGTAAAAAAAACAAAAAACTCTCCAATTAAAGATTACTTTTTTTAAGAAACTTGATATCTCACTGTAGTAGTTTTGTACTGTGATAGATGATTAATCAGAAGATGTGGGACCAGTGGTGGCTAGCAGATGGCTAATAACAGTAGATAACAATGGGCTATACTTTGAGTATTAATTAAATTTTAAATAAAAGAATATAATAACACAAATCTTTTGATAAGCCAAGGATCTTGTTCATGTTTCTCTGTCCTTCATATAATTTCTTTCTTTATATAATTTTCTTTGTTTTGTATACTTTTTGATACAAAAGTTTTAATTTTTTTCTATGATTATTAATATAATAATTGATTAATTGTTCTTAAATTTCTATGTTACTAAGATCCAATTAACTTAGGTGATCATTTAGAATCTCAAAAGGTTTTAGTCCAGTAGTAGAGTGAACACACAAATGTGTGTTCTTCATGAAAACAAGTTTAGTAAAGGCATGTTCAAGTAGGCTTCCACGGTCGGCAGATGTATGTACAGTTTCTTCTTCCGGGTTGGACCGTGTCAAGTTGTCGATAGTTGCAGAGCTTTCACACATCCTGTGATGGCTTCTTCAGGGCTGAATAGAGAATGAGAGCTGTCTTCAAATCCAGGGGTACTTATACCCCCTATATAAGCCTGCCTTCCCATTGGTTGATCCTGTCTTCCGCCGGCAGGTCTCCGGAGTAGTCAGGTAGCTGGACACTGATTGGCTGGATCCTCTTGTCAACTAGCACTGGTTTCCAGAGTCTGTATCCGTCTTCCCTGTTGATATTCTTCAGGTTCTTCATTATTTCGATGGCTTCCCTGATGGTCCGTCGATAGTAGTTGCTTTCCCGGGCCAGTATTGAAGCGTCTTCGAATCTGATGTGGTGGCTGGTGTTGGCGAAGTGTTCTGCTAGAGCTGACCTCTTCGTGCGTCCGTCTTTGAGGCGTGTGTCGATCATCCTTCCGGTTTCTCCGATGTAAGAAGTTCCGCAGGAGCAGGGAATCCTGTATATTCCTGGAGTCCGAAGTCTATGACAATATTATTGAGTCTATGACTAGAGATAGGAGGAGCAGGGAGTCAGGGATTCAGGAAATGCTTGGGAGAGATGTCAACAGAATTATTGCATAATAACAGATATTGTAGCTGACATAAATAAGTATAAAATATGTCATTTATATTTTAAAAACAACATCTGCCTATCATAAAGGCAAGAGGGGAATTGCTGTTCAAAGCTTTTTTCCTGCATTCATGATCCAAAGATATGGTGAATTTTTGGTTAATATAGTCTCTTGATATTCTGATATAATTTCATGTTCTCATTTATTTATTTTCATGTCAATGTTTTTAACATTTTAAATTACTGGCTGATTTATCTCTTTTCATGACATTGTAATTTTGTTAACAGTCCTGAAGTTGTTTATGATGTAAGCACCAGTGAATAATTATAAAAAATTTTTTGAAAAAATTGTGTCTTTATCAACATTGACCATACCCAAATTACCCCTCAACAATTGTAACTTTTTTTTTTTTTACTATATTTACTTTCTCTAATCAAAAGTACAAATAAATTATTTTAATTGTCACTATTTCCATATGATTTTTAAATTATTAAAATTTTAATTTTCTATGGTAACTAACATTTTTATTTTTTACACTCTTACTTCTGAAGTATAATTAATTTCTGTATTGTAGGATTAAAATAGAAGTTGAAATAATAAAAAAACTTTTATCTTCAAGTAACTAGCAGTATTATTATTTATGCAGCTCAGATGACTCACATATACTCTTATTCACACAAGTGAGTGTATATGTTTAAATTGTGTTCTTAGGGCACATGTGAGATTATATATATATATGTGTACTAATAATTTTTATAGACCTTATCTTATAAATAATAAAAGTTACTATTACCTTAAGGTAACGCCGGAACACACGAATTGCTGTTTCATGTACATTATGCTTCTTTAGAAAATCTATATATAGTGGCCAAATTCTATGATGCTGAGTAATAGGTAATGACCGTAAGGATCTATCAAATGTTTGACGGGTTTGAGTAATTTTACATTGATCGACCAAAAATTTGCAATACTCCATCCATATTCTTGGCATCTAAGAGAATTCATGAAACATAAATAGAAAGAATACATGAGAAAATAGTTAACTAAATTTTCATGAATATTACAAATTTCTTAGTGTACATGTCACAAACAATATATACTGGCCATTAATATAATTTAAAATGAATATACAATTAATTCTTGAATACAATATATAAATACACACACACGCACGCACGCACACACACACCCACATATTGTGGCTGCAATATATATATAATAAATAAGAACGGGAGGGAGAAAGAATGTAGTGAACACACAACAAGAAAAAATTACACTGAGTAAAATTTTCGGGGAGACTTCTACNTGGTCAGTTTATCAGGGTATAAGGTTATTTTCACTATCAATGAATATAGAACTATCATACCTTCTATTCTCAACTGGAGTTGAATACAGACAGTGACAGTGAACACATGTATTCGGCCTATAAGATTGCATTAAAATGCAAACGCACATTTTTTTTTTCTTAGATTATATCACTGGATCAGGAGTGTGATCTTTACACTTCATTACATTTAATTTGTATAGTAATGTGCACTGCAGCGGTGATAAACTACTGATTAATGAATTAGAATAGGTAAAATTAAGATGAGCTTGAAGAGTGATGGAAAAAGTACATTTACAAAGTGAAAAAGATGAACAGGGAAAATAAACACCATTAAAATATTTAAAAACTACTAAGAACATTAATGAAGAAACAGCCACAATACAAAGTGAAAAATATAATGATAATAGTAAAATCATCGAGAGATAATGGTCACTCATTTATACAAAAGAAAACAGATTCTTTATATGTTTGCATTATAAAAATTGTAGTCAAAGTTTAAATGAATTTGAAAGGAAATTTAAGTGGTCAGCAATTAAAAATATATGATAAGTGCAAATTCACACATACGCACACACACATTTATTTAAATGTTTCCTGAATTCTAGTTTTTATATAATGAAGATTTAAATTTATTTAATTCAACAAAAAGAAATTTATTTTTGTCATTTGTTTTAACTTTATTTCATTTTTATGTGTAATGACCACCATTTTATAAAATAATATTTAAATATCACACTTAAATGTTGGTGATTCAGAAGAAATATTTGGCAAGCTTAAGAAGAAATCAATGATAAGCTTCAATAATAGAAGCTTCATATGATACAAATGTTAATAAAAAGAAAGATTTGTTGACTAATAAATGCGTAAGATGGGACACCAGCTTAGTGGGGATGTTCTGGAACTTTTAAGTGTGATGTTGCAGATACCATCCTGCCTTGGGCAATCTTTTGTAAGGAAAATTGAAACCTGAACAGTACCATGGATATTTAGAATAGGATGGGTCTTTGTAGATAGTCCTTCCCTCAATGACCTTAAGTGGTTGAATGGGAGTTATAAAACACCAAAAGAAAAAAAAAGAAAAAAGAAAAAGATAAATAGAAATTTTTCACACAAATTTCACAGACATTTTTGAAAATTAATCAATACAATGTCTAAGTAAGAGAATACAGATTACTAAGATATTGTAATGGTAATTCTTAAAGCAAAAAAAAAGTTGAAAAAATTCTATATAATCAAATTACCACTTGAAATACAAGAAATATAACAGATAAGAAAGTGCAAACTGTCTTCAGGGCTGTATAAATACAATGCCGTGAGAATACAATAATAATTTACAATATTATAATATAGAATTGCCATAAGGTTATGTGATATCAAAAGTATGAATGAAGAAATATATGTAAGAGAATATAAAAACATGCAGACAACAACTTATTAAAAAAATTATTGAAAAAAATTCCTCCTAGACTCTATCCTTCCACCCTTTCACAACGACATTTTCTTCCTTAAAAAATATGTTGACGACCTCTTCCTCTTTCTCAATCCAGAAATAATTGCCCAGATCCTTACTGCATTTAACTCATACCACCCTCGTCTAAAATTTACCATTGAAATGGAATCTGATTATCAACTCCCCTTCCTTGACACCCTTATCATCCGGAACACCAATGGCTCCATCTCCACTGACTGGTATACCAAGCACACATACTCAGGTCGTCTCCTCCATTTTAACTCATCTCACCCTCATCATCAAAAAATTAATGTGGCCAAAAACCTCATCTACAGATCACTCACACTCTCTGACAAGATTTTCCACAAAAAAAAAAATTAAACGTGTTACTGACATCCTCCTGTCCAATGGTTTTCCTACTCACACTATTAAAAAACTTGTAAAAGAATTTTTTATTTCCACTTATCCAACTATCCCCTCCCCCAAAATAACGACCTCCTTTTCCATTCTCTTCCTTATACTCCACAACTTTCTGAAAATATTAAGAAATATCTCAGATAAACTTTCCCTAACCTTATGCTTTCTTTTTCCACCAACAACAAACTTAAATCTATTTACACCATCCTCAAAGACCCCATTCCCCTGCCTAACAGAACTAATGTCGTCTAGAAAATTCCCTGCTCCACACCTAATTGCCATGGTTCTTACATTGGACAAACAAAAAACCCTATTTCCCGTAGAATCGATAACCATAAAATGACATAAAGAAAAGACTAATAAAAACCTTGCCTGCATGTTTTTTAAATTCTCTTACATTGCTTTCTACATTCATACTTTTGATATCACATTACATTATGTTACTTCTATGTTATAATATTGTCAATTATTATTGTATTCTCATGACATTGTATTTCTACAGCCCTGAAAATGGCTTACAATGCAAGCCGAAATGTTGGCAGATAATATTTTAAAAAATACATTTTTGTTAAATTTGTATTTTTTTGGATCTACTTTGACCGAACCCCAACTAAAATCATCTAATACAATTTTTTTTTTTTTCATTATACATGATTATTTAAAATATATATATTTTTTTTTTTAAATCAATGGGTTGTTATTTATCATGGTCAGTTTATCAGGGTATAAGGTTATTTTCACTATCAATGAATATAGAACTATCATACCTTCTATTCTCAACTGGAGTTGAATACAGACAGTGACAGTGAACACATGTATTCGGCCAAGAAGATGGATAATGTCCATAAGCACTCGCCAACGGAGGATGGTTTGCAGAAACCAATGAAGACGGATAATAGAAGGTATGATAATAATACTTTAAATATAATATATTAATACTTTCTATTATAGAGAAGAATATAACAAGTCCACGAGAGTTAACAAATAATTAGTGGAAAATTATCTTGCTAAGATTTTTATTTCCCAAAAATTAAAAAAAACTTGAAAATATCAGTTGAAATATTGATTACATAAAATTAAGTAGTTTTTATGCAGAGAAAATAACTCAACAGCATTGAACTACATACGTATAATTAAGAACAAATACTTTTTTTTGTCATTCTTTAGGCAGGCTATGTGCAAATAAATCAAATCATAACAAACAGAATAATACAGTATTTTTACCTTATTCATAAAAATTAATGATCGTTCATAAGTGTTGTTGAGGTGCTCATACGATGGATCTGTGATACAGCGGCCTTTTATCTGCTTCCGGCGAAGTTTCAAGTAATTGTACCACAATTTGTAACTGGCAATGATAATTAAGAGTTATCAGTAATTTTCAAAACTTTAAAAATAAAACAAAGTGATTAAACTAAAAAAAGGATAATACAATTTTTGAAGAGAAATTCCTTATTATAATTCATTTTATTGACTCTAGTTAAAACCTCTATGTCAATACAAATGAATCTGCTAATCAATATGCTTTTATGTGAAGCAAATATATGGAATTTAATGGAATATGAAGTTTAATGGAAATTTTCAATAGTTTTTAAATAGCCAATATGTATATGAACCATTATGAAAACAAAAAAATAAAAAGTTTGCATAAATCAATAGGTAAAACATATTTTAAAACTATTGATGCCACTAATTTTGATAATAATGAAGCAGAAATTTGTAAATTCAGTATCAGTAGACTGGAGAGCTTTTTATGGTAATATAAAATTATCTCAGTATAGCAAGAAAAGAACATGTGATAATAAGACAAGAAACAAGCTGCAGATATATGCTTTTAAATAATTAATATCAAGGAAGCTTTCCAGTCAAATCCCTTCATGGCTTGATATTTGCCAAAAGGAATTAAATTTACTGAGCAGTACTAAAGCAAAATTAGTAACACAACCAATGTTTAATTTTTTGTTAATAATTAGGTGTAAAATTAAATAATAAACTATAAGGGATCAACTGGAATAACAAAAATTAAACTTGAGTAAACTAATCAGATTTTCTTTATTTTACGAAAGATAGGCAAAAATAAAAATAAATTCCTAATTTGATCTTATAGGACAAAATAGACAATCAGGAGAAAAGTTTAGTGTGCTAAGGTGCTGACTTGGCTAACCAGGAGGAAGAAGCCACCTGATGTGAGAGAGAACTCAGCAGAAACTAATTTTTCAACTTGGTCAAGCCTGGATGAAATTTTTATGAATATTTCTAAAGATTGTAGAAGCCTATGTAAACATTTTAATTTTGGATGAATCTTATAATTTTTTTAAATAAATGAACCCAATTCATTATTTAGAGAGTATAAAACAAACCTTTTGAATTAGTTCATTGGTTGAAATCAAATGAGGGTAGGAATCAGATTTATTCAAATAAATAAATTTTGCCTCAAATTTATTATCATACCTTAATTAATATTAGTATTAAAAAAAATCATAGTTAGGACATAATAAATGCAAAATTTATGTTATAACATTCCTATGAAAAACATGCTAGGGAGATATTTAAGAATGTTATTAAGTAGTAATTATGAATTATCACTCTATATGAATACTATTATTTTTTATTTACCGTTTCTTCTTCCGGGTTGGACCGTGTCAAATTGTTGTTTGAATTTTTTCAATAAAATACTATTCTTGCTACTTTACAGAACAGGAGATTGATCTTAAAATGAACGTAGCTTTTACTATCATTGCCCTCTCCTACTTCTAAGATCTTAATGGGGCATTGAAATGACACTTTTTACCTATATTTTTCAATTAATATCTTAGATAAACTAAAAACTAATAAATCAATTATTAATCATTATTATGAATAAATTAATAATTTTCAATGTCCAGCCCTATGCCACCCCATTAGTGGGTACAGTATCTTAATCATTAGTTATTATGGCTTTTTCACCATAACTTAATTAGAGAATGTAATTCGGGTAAGAGAGAAAGAACAAGTAAAACTGAAAGAGCTAAACTAAAATAATATAATAATCTTAATCCATACCTCCCAGGAAGTTCTTTTAAAGCTCTTTCATAAATAATATTTACACCATTTTTAGGAGCATCTTTTTTAAATTCAATGTATCTCAACCAGTGCTTGATTGAGTAAGGATTTCTGAGAATTTCTTCTTCATAAGGCAAGTCATCTTCATTCTGCAAAATTAATTACACAATAATAAATAAGAAAATAAATTCACCAATCAATTTAAAGTCTATAAAACAAGGTTAACTTGATACTTGCAATTAGTATTCTTGTTTTCTTCTCTTGTGCTATCGGCATTTTTGAATTTGTAACCTCTTCTTCATGGAACTTTAGGTGTTAGGTTATAAACTTGGGGAATTAGGAGGTTTCGTGATTGTTGTACTGTTTTGGCCAATCAGCTGGAAGTTGTGTCACTCTTCTAGTAGTATTCCCCTCTTGTCAATTTCTTTTACTTCTTTTGATTTTAAACTAACTTTTTTTAAACTCTTGTTAAATTTAATTGATTTGATTCTTCAATGAAATTGGATTAATTTCCATTAGCTTCACAGAGGCTAATCTGTTGATTGTCTTTAATTAAATATTTTCTTTTAAAAAATGAAATAATTATTCAAGGTAATATTATAGAATATATGTATTAATGTCCCCTAAATAACTATGCATAATTTGATAATGATAGTGGTTAATTAATTTGTTGTTATTTAGAATTAATTAGTCTTTATTATACATGAAATACTAATATGTTTCAGTGTGTACATAAATATATTCACATCCATAAAGCTGGCTGTTGGGCTTGGTCATTTAATTCAATTTTTTAAAGATTGAAAAATAACGTTTTTTTTTTTTTTTTTAATTTTAACAGCAAGGAAAACAATAATTCCATTCCCTCCCTGTAAATAATCTCAACACAAATCTATTATGTTACTTACTGACTCCCCTTTGCAATAACATATACAGAAAAAACTACCTTATTTTTGTACCTAATATGTTATAATTTTTTATCAATATATTTTTAATTAAAAAAAAAAAGAAAAGTCAATTCAGTTGTGGTATGGTAAAATAGTCTAATTTTTATTGCTCTAGATGCCAGATAAAATAAAATGAATATAACATTTTACTATTGTATATTCTGAAATAAATTAATTAATAAAAAAAACTGTTGCCAGTAATTGGCCTTGTTCAATTGTAAGCTCTCTTGCTCGATTTTATTAAATAAAAAACTCACATCTTTTCTTTTAAGTATAAGTAAATTGTTAATGGGTATATCTCAACTTAAGAAAACATATATTTGTTTTGTATCCATAATTATCTATTAATGGTTAGTTTAGTCACTGTCATCATCTTGCCAGGTTATCCGTTCTACAGTTAGCTAGACACTGATGATCTTTGTGTCTATTTTAACCAAATCAAATTAATAATAATTTACATTCTATTTATTTTTTTAGTCTATTATTATCTTCATGTTGAATTTTCATTAAAATTTTTCAATTACTATAATAATTCGTCCCTTCCCTAGTTATATGTTATTGTGAGAGCTTATATTTTCCATTGTATACAACTAGAATTTGTATTCTATAGAAAATAGAATTTGTCATGTTCAAAAATATATATAAAGTACATTCTAATTACAGTTAGTAACTAATAAAATATCCTAATTTTACTCATTCACAAAACAAAATACGTTTTGAATGAGTATAAGAATGTATGAAAAATTTAATGAATCCTCATTATAGCTTGTACAAGTACTACCATTATAACATTTACTTATCATCTAGAGCATATTTTTATAGCTTAACTTAATGTTGATAATATGAACATTATAAAACATTATTGATNATATATATATATCATACGCCGGCTTTAAGTTTGATTCTTTAAATTCAGTAATAATTCGAAACAGAAAAAGGGAAAATTCGGAAAGTCTTCTACTTTTCTCTAATATGCATAAAGCTTTTAGTTCTAAGCTAACAGATTATAATTCAACAGTTATTACACAGAAACATTGAGAAAATACCATGAAATCTAATTATAATTAATGAAATATAATTAATAACTGATCAATTATTTTTATTATGCTTATTGGGCCTAATTTTTGCATCAATTCTAACAAAATTACAATAATTGTTTTAAATAAGAAACATATAAAAAGTTATACCTCCTGATCAATATTTTCATAATATAACCCACTGAAATGACTGATATCATATCTCTCCATGGTAAAGACTTATTATATCTGATGTATCTGGTATTTTTACTAACTTCCATGGTCTGCAAATTAAATGGGTATTGAACAAATAATAGTGCTACCATACTAAGCAAAATTAGGAATAATTTAAGTTTTTGTAAGATAATTTGAAAATATAATGTTTATGTTAAATTTAAATCAATGTCAGACTTTAAATATGATTTCAGAACTCAATTTAAAAATAACAGAATTAGAAAAGAATTCAACTGAGTTCCAAAATGAATAACAAAAATTTTCAGGTGCAATATTATTATATTAAACATAAATAATAGGTAAATAATCTAAAAGGTTATTTTCACTACCAATGAATATAGAACTGTCATACCTTCTATTATCCGTCTTCATTCAGTGAACACATGTATTCGGCCAAGAAGATGGACAATGTCCGAAAGCACTCGCCAACGGGGGATGGTTTGCAGAAACCAATGAAGACGGATAATAAAAGGTATGATAATAAATAATATTAATAAAAAGTTGGTATTGGCAATAAAAACCTTCAAAAAAGAATTATTTAGTCTTTTACATGGTTATTTTATCTGCCTTTTGACTAATGGCAAGAGCATATTTAACTTGACTAATTATGATCATATTCAGTGGAAAATATAAGCCCTTGGTCAAATGAAGAGTTTTCTCTGTAGAGATTATGAGTAGATTTTCTTTCTATAACTTAAAATACACTTGTGCTATAGACTTGCTGTAAGCATCTTCTTATGAAATAACTATCAATATATATATTCACAGAATCATCACAAGATCACAAAAAGAAAAATTACAATAATTAAAATTTTTGGGAAGACTTCACACCCTATGACAGTGAGGAGTGAAGATATATATAATTTGAAATATGTAATATGAAGTATATGTATTAATATTACATATTTCAATAGTCTCTCTTCACTCCTCACCGACGAAGGGCTAGAGATAGCGAAAATTTTACTTCTTGTGATTTTTTCTTTTTGTGTGTGCACTGCGCTCTCTATACCATCTGTTCTTGATTTATATATATATA
>KZ807031.1:922924-934295 GCA_000696205.2 Oncopeltus fasciatus
TGCAGCATGGACAGAGTTATATAATTAATTAAATATTAAATAGAGGCACCAGGGTGAAGAGCTCATAGGATACTCTCGGGTCACACAGTCCAGTCTCTGCTGGTTCAAATCCTGCCTAGAGAAAGCTTTTATCGATAAATAAAAGCTTGTCCTGGCCCATCGATGTTTAAAATGGGATGACAACTTGTAAATAACCCCTCCCTTCATGATTCTAAGTGGTTGAAAGGAAGTTTTATACACTTAATAATTTTTTTTTTTTTTTTGTAACAAGTGCTCTTGGAAATAAATAGATTTAGATTTTTTAGGAGTTCTATTAGTACTTTTAATTCATAATTATATTTCATTTAGGAAAGTAATAATTCATGGTCTTACCAGTTAAATTTTCCAATCCTGATAACTGGCGATGATATGCCAGCATTTACAAAGAAATTTTAAATCTTTGAATTATCTGCCTTCTCTTGAGTCCTTCCCTAAACTTAGTTTGAAGATACTACAATATTTCCTTTAAAATATAATGTTCTTTTTTCTGTTAAAAAAATTCCATCTCCAATCTGATTCTTAGAACTTAGCAAATCACCATTTGGTGATTATTATTATTAATTATTTTACAGAGATATTACTATTTTTATTTCATTAATTTTTTGTTTCGAAGATGTAATAAAAAGCAAGTAATTTGTATTTGAAACAAAACTGTTTTGTAGAAGATACTAACTACATCCTTGTTGTATTTAAGAATATTCCATGATTAGTGAAACATAAATCATCCCAATCTATATCTTTAACATCTCCCAGTTGAATTATGTAGATTAAGGTTAAGTAAAGAATCTGAAAATAATCATGAATGTTGAGCATGAAAATATAAGCAAGAAATTGTAATAATACATTGTAAATAAATAAAATGAGTCATTATCCTTTTTTAGGTTTGGAATGCAACTTATCCAACCAGAACTAAGTATTCTTACGATATGAAATCATTTAGTTGGAAATATACTCAATTTTCTCAGTTTAATCAGTCTGATACTCTTTTGCTAGTTTCTGGTGTGCATTTTGGTACGCCTATGAGCACCTCTGGTGAAATAGCCGTTTTCTCTTTACTTGGTAAGTTTTTAAAATACAAAGATAAAATATTCTGATATGTTAGAACATCAAAAGTAGTGGTATTATGTTGATGGAAATGTTAACATACGTTAAAAAGTAAGTTGAAACTATAACTACTCTCTCAATCTTATGCTCTTTTTTTTTTTTTTTTTTTTTTTTTTTTTTTTTTTTTTTTTGTCACTGTTTGTTTTATCTAATTCCTTATTACTGTAATGAATAAATAATCATCCAAAAATTATTACTTGTTATATGAAAAATATTTGAAAAAAAATATTTTCAACAGAATGAATGAACATCTTAAAAATAATAAATCTTTTGCACGAAAGCATGGTTTTAGAAGTGATACAATGTCTAATGAAATATTTTACAAGTTAGAAAGAATCGTTTCTTCCCTAGACGATGTCCTTTAGGTATCTAAGATTTTTGTGGATCTTGCCCAGGGCTTTCTTCTAGTTGGCCACTCAATATCATCTGATAAATTAAAATCATTATTGAATAGGGTCAGATCATCAGTTCACATGCTCTAATTCAAACTTTTGGAAAAAAAAAAATGTGAAATTCATGACTTTTCTGATAATAATATATATGCTGCCAGTATGTCATATGCAGATTCTCTCAAGGTTCTATTTTAGGTCCTTTATTTTTCTATTTTATGAAAGCTAAAAAAAATGTAGGGTCTAAAGTAGAACCTTTAGGGATTACTCAATTTATAGGTTACTACTACGAAGATAAATATTTGGGAGGCCAGGTGTCCCAAGAATGTGGGGTCGCTTGAGTTAGCATAATCACCCTTATGTGTACTAACCTGATTCAAAGTTCAGAACATACTGGGCATCTTTGAAAATAAAAAGAAAGGAAATAGAGAACTTTACTTTCTTGACGGTCACATACTCCTACCTGCTGGAGTTCCCCAAGGTACATTTGCAAAAGTGGGAGTCAGCATTGTTCTTAAATTGTCCGTTCCCAAAAAGGAGGATTGGAAGCCAATCTCATCACAGATCATTGTTACTGGCCTGAAATTAAGCATTGGAAAAGTATCCCTGATTCAGGTCTATACCTCTAACGATAAATCCCTTATCCTTGATAAATTTTTTTTTTACTCAGATCTCCAAAGAGTTTTGGACAGAGTAAGGGAATACCTTTATTCATTCTTATATCGAGTTACACCTATGTAAGATTCTGGAACCTATGCAGGAAGATGTAGTGACTGATGTTCTTGAAATAATAAGAATTAGGAAGGCTGTCAGTAGAGATGGTGTAGCCTCGGAGTTCTTTAAATTTGGAGGATCCCAATTGATAAGGGCTCTCCAGGTTCTTTTCCATATGGTATAGATTTCTAGAGAGATCCCAGAGAGGATAAGATTGAAAGTGTAGTGTGGCTTTTCCAGACCATAAGAAGGGCAGCCCGATTGATAATGCCAATTATAAACCAATCGGCCTTATCTCTGTGCTGTATAAAGCTTACACCAGTATACCAGAGATGTGATTGAGGAGCAGCTGAAGGACAACCAGGCAGGGCTCAGGCAGGATAGGCAGACCCAAGACTAAATCTTTGTCTCTGAATGATTTAGGAGAAGATTTGCAGCATGGACAGGAGTATGTTTCTAGCCTTTTTCTAGCTCTTTCTTTTAGATCCGAAGGCAGCATTTCATTCTGTGCCAAGACAATAAATATAGAACGCATTGTCAGCAAATGATGTCTCAGGAGATTTGCTCAAAGCCATACAATCCGTATATTATGATGCAAGAAGAGTTGCGAGAATCGTGGGAAAGAGTCAGAACTGTTCAAAGAGATGAGGGAATTAGGCAGGGAGATAGGCTTTGCCCTTTACTGTTCATAGCGTTTACTCACTCATTGGTCTACCTCTTACGGCTAAGATTAAATAAACTTGGAAAAAAGAAACTAAAATAGATAAGAAGATAAAATAAAATATATCTAGAATAGAATAACTTATACTTTTTATATCATCTTCATTATAAATAATTTATCTTATTGTTTTTATATTAATTATGATTTATTAAGAATTACATTCTTGTTTTTTGATTAAAGGAATAGGAATGTGTGCTGAGGACTCGAGTTCAGTCTCAGAGATAATAAAGATCTTTCAAAGCCAAGGTTTTTCTAATACTAGGTTTCCTATATATTGTCAAATATATGATGTCATTAAATGTTCTTAATCATTGCTGACATTTCAATGAAACCCCAATTTTATTGCTTTGAATTTGCTCATCTACTAACTTGGTCTTTCTTTTTCATTAAAAAGCTACCTGCAAATTTTTATTAAGAAAAACAAATAATTTTACTATGTAACTCATTTTTTTTATATATATGCAAAAATAACTTATTTGTTTTGTACACAAAATTATATGTTATGGCTACTGCATTGAGAAAACTGATTTCAAATCAATTATTATAGTCATCTATAAATTCAGCCTTTCTTTTTGCAGTTAAAAGCAAAACAGAAAACTCAAGCTTTAAGAGTAGTATATATTTATGTTAGATTCATAAATGAATAAAGTCAGACAAATAGAAGTAGAAATTTACTCTATGTGGGTTCTGGTGGGAAAAAATTTTCAAATTATTAAAATGAAACAACACAAATCTTTGTGTGGGGGGTGCATGTGTGTGTGTATTTGTAACTAAATTTTTTGTGTCTAGCTGGTAGGATTGAAAAAAAATCATTATTCAGTATTCAAAAGTTAAGGGACAGAATAATTTTGATTGGAAAAACTAATCTAATTCAGTCGAAAAAACTGTTAAGTTTAATAAGTTTTTTACTGTAATCCCTTATGAAAGATTAAATGAGTCAAAAGCTATTATTTATTATCAAGATTAATTTGACGTAATTTAAGAAAATATTTTAGAACTACCTGGTCATTAAAAAAGCTCTGTTGTCTTTATAGCTTTTTATTTTTATTTTTATTCGAGTGCCTTTTTTTTTTTTTTTCAATGAATTCAAAACTGGACTTTCACCTAGCAAACAAATCTAAATCCTTTTTAAAAAGAGGGATTAATCCAGTCCTCTTTAAGCATTCGAACTGACTATTCGAAAATGATTCAGATGGAAACTTGTTTTAGGTCAATTTTGTTTTTCCAGTATAAACTCGGTGTAAAGGCTGCACAAAAAATATGCTTCGTTTTTTTAAAAGATGCATTTGCACAATTTTGGTCTGCCAAATTTCGTATAGGTGATGAAAGACTTGAAGGTGATACTCGCTCGGGCTTTTAGAGGAAGTTCGAAGAATAATTGGGTTGGATCCTCACCAAAGCTGTTCAGAGGTGGCCTTACAACTTAATATTCTCCAAAAATTGCCTGGTATTATCTCCATTAGCTGGGAAAAGTGAAATACTGGATAAATGGATTCTTCATAAACATACAGAAGCCAATAAGGTAAGCCACTTAATGACTGCATCTTCTTTAACTCCCCGCTTAAGAATCTAACCCTTTTTAGACAGGATCATTACTTGTGACAAGAAATAGCTGATAAGGAACCTAAAAAAATTCCAAAACCAGATATCTATCCAAAGAAAATTTTGTTAATTGTTTTCTGGATAGCCAAGGTTGTAATGTGTTTAGAGATTCTGAATCTGAAACAAACTATCACTGCAGAAGTATACCCCACAATATTGGACTATTGCCACTCAAAGCTAAAGCTTTTTGATCCCGGCTTAATAGAAAGGGCCTCTACTTATGTAGGACACTGCCAAATTGACCGAGATTGGCTGGGAAATTTTTCTATATCCATCCTATTCCCTTGAGTTTTCATTTACTCATTACCATGTCCAACAGAAATGTTTCAACAACCGAGACAGGCTACTATACCATCGAATGAGTTTTTAATCAGTAAAAATTGACTGGTTTTTAAAGAAGGGGTTTAGGATTTACCATTATGTTGGGAGAAGGTTATTGATTGGAACGGATCAATCTTTTAAGGAATAAGTAATTATTTGTTTATTTTAAACTTCCCTTATATAAACGACAGGACTTTTTTAATGGCCTGGTAATAGAACAATTCTGTGTAAAGAATAATTTTTAAAAAGCTGAAGGGGGAAAGAAACACACATGTAAATTCTATCCTTTGGTCTGCCTAATTTACCGGAAACAATTAAGTAGGATTTTATTAAAATTAAAAACTTATTAGAAGTTTATAGGTACAAGGTTACTTTAATGGTTCACACCAATTAGGCATAGCCTGTATCACCATCTTATACCAGAGCAAATATTATTAGTATTATAGAATTATTGGTATAAGTGACTCAATAATCATAAACACTAGGAGTACTAGGTATATTAGATATACTTATAGAAGTTTCTGCAATCGATCTCAGTCAATCATCATTATTCTCATGGTACATAATCAATATGTATACAGCATTGACCACTTTCTAATCATCCTTCAGCCTAACTGGGCGCTATCATCAATGAAAAAAAATCTAAATGGATTTAGGAAAAAAGCAGATTGGAAATAATTTGTAATCAAAATATAACTGTCAGTGGAATGAACAAATATTCACTCAAAATGAAGAAACTATTTCCAGAACAGGTGGGCTACCTAAGGAAATCTACCCCATGGTTTGATGATAAATTCTGCCAAGCAGATAAAGGAAAGAACGAATAAAAGCCTTCCAAAAAATCCTACCTCTCAGAACCCTGTAATGTATAAAAACCAAAAACATATTTTAAAAAAAGCAATCATGGATATGTTGAATCCATTAACTTAAATACAGAAATAAAAAATGTTTGAGAAAAGTGGCACAGTATATCATGCTCAAAATTAGAAGTCCTTCTGAGTTATAATGATTTTATAACCATATCGAAACTGAACCCCAACAACTCTGAAATGTCTGTAAGGCTTTTTTTAGTATACCAAATTCACCCCAAGACACCACCAAAGAAATAAAATTCAACTATATTTTTTTCACAGCAATCTCTCCAATGAAAACATACTACAGATGAACTACAATAGCCTCATAACTTTCCTTGAACTGAACTCAGCAATAGGCAGACTAAAGAATTCATCTCCTGAATTTTAGGTGAACTTCAAGAACTTCCTACAGAAAATAAAAACACTCCTGCGCATTTTTGATGTAATATGATACAAGTACAATCAGATGATGTGCCAGAGTCACATATTCATCAGTTAAAACCAACACTTGTAAATGATGAAACACACCCAGGACAGCTATTTGCTCAAAAGTTTCAGTTTCTAAAAACTTTTCTAAAAAAAAAATAGAGGCAGGTGGACACATTTCATCTTATGACTTCGCTGTTACTGAACATTGACTTTACTGAAACATTAACATAACTCTAGTTGTCAAAAGAATTTTGATACCTATTTAACATGAATTATCAAAAAATAATTTAATAGACTGAGTTTCCATTTGTGAATTGCTGCTGAATTTAAATGAAATTGAACAAGTTTTGAAACCAATGAGTATCAGTGATGAAAATTACATCACTTATGACAATAGTGTGTGAAAATCTTTGTGGTTAATGTCCGGTGAAGCTTCAAGCACTATGGCAAACCCTCAATTGACCCTAGAAGGTGATGTAAGTGTTAGATGGGATTAGAAATAAATCATTATTCATGAGCTGCTCGAGCCTTGCTAAGCCTTCATCTTGACTCTTGACAGTCTGCTTATATAATTGAAGCATCAAGAACAACTGAAAGAATTGATCTGTGTGAAAGGCATTCCCATAAGAACAGGCAAAAATTGAGGAAGCTTTGCTGCAAACTCTTCCTGTCCATCTACGCCCCTGTCTAATTTTCATTTATTTTGTTCTCTGCAGAACACTCTTAGTAGTTCTTAGCTGACAAATAAAAGCTTATGCGAATTACTTAGTTTTTTTTACCCAGAAATCTCACAACTTCTACAATGAAAGAATTGTAGTTTTACCAGAATAGTGGCAAGTTATGTATGGTTTATATAAATAAAATTGCTTTGTGAAATTTTTAAATCCAGAAATAATTTTTTCTTGTCTTGACATTGATATTATCAAGGCATGTCTTATTAATTGTAAAATTGATTTTTATGTTTTATCTGTGTCTGATCACATTTATTCTTCTTTAACTTCTAAATAGTTTCTATTTATTTAGAATGATGTTGGAAGTCCACAGTTTAATAATCATGTACTCAAATTTTGCTGTGTGTTGGATGAAATATTTAAATGTTTTAAATACAACCTCTGCAGTTGAACAAAAACTGTAACCAAGACATAAATACAGTATTAAGAATGTTCCATGAAATGTATGTTAAGGAGTATTCAAGTATATAACAGACTGGTGACTCACCTATCTTGATCTCACTTCGATTCAATATACACTGGAGGTGTTATGCAGCTTTTAAGTTAAGCTTTCCACATGTTCGAAACATCATTAGTGATCCCCAAGTTTCATCATATATGTTTAGAATTTCTACTTAAGATCCTTAGGTAGAGATGTGTATCAAGATGAAATGTTCACCAACCTCTATTTTTTTTTTTTTTTAAAGAAAAGTCTGCTCTCTATTAAAGAGAAAAAATATTAGTATACAAACTCAGTTATAATCAGAAAGATAGTCAGAATAAATAAGGATTTTTTCATATTAAATTGTTTTAAAACATAAATTAATCTTTATTATTTAAAAGGTAATTGGGATTCGGTCTAAAAGTTGATAAAAAACACAATTTTCTTTCAAAACCTGCATTGAAAACAAAAGACAAATAAAACTGCCCTCACCAAACGTTCTATGCACGATGAACATCTGACTTTGATAACTTAAGTATTCTTTCTATTAAACCATATGGACAAAAGGCATGCTATCCAAAACCATACACCTTAACTTACAGCCAGTTAATGGCAAGAGTGATATAGAACTAATTTCTTTAAGTTATTCTAATATCATCAACATTAAAAATTTTGAAAAATGTTTAGGCCCTATCACAGACTTCTGTCTGTCTCTACACCCTTAGATTTCTTATCTTTAATCATTTTACCTTTGTTTTTCCCCAAGTTCCCTTTGAACCTCACCGTCATGTACCTCTCAACTCTTTATTTGATATATCTGTATTTCGCCTTATTTCCCCTAACTTAGTTATGCAGATTTCTTCACTTTGACTACAGGTAGGGACTCCATTTTGTCCTCATAATAGGTAGGGCATGGTTCATTTCTTTATATATTTATAGTCTCTCCATTTTCTAATACACATTTCACTTAGTCAAATATATTTCCCTGTCAATTTTTATTTGTTTTAACTATTGATTGTTCTATTACTTATCTCTTCCTAGAGCACTGTAATTCTGCTAACAGCCCTGAAGATGGCTTATATTGTTAGACGAAACATTAGTGAATATTTAAAAAATACACATTATGAAAGAAAATTGTGATTTTTTCATCAACTCTTGGACCAAACCATAATTAACCCTTAAAAACCTCCATGGTCAACAACATCTCCATCTGTTAATCTTAATTTTTTTTCATTTTTGAGTTCTTTAGGATGTTAAGTATCAAATGAGAAAGAAACATATACATAGCTGGAAGACGTTTTACTTTACGTTTAAATAATGCAAAGAAAATTGGAATATTTACCAACTTTTTTATTTCAGATGGATTTAACTTACAATGTAGGGTTGGAAATAAACCTTACGATATTTTTGGAACTTGGTACAGTGACAGGCATCTTCTCTCAGGTGATCTCTTATGGTTAGCCCACATGGTTAGCACAACTGGCCTTTGGATCAATAAAGCTTCACAGGTTATCAATATAATATTAACTGCTGAATTATAATTGCTAATAACTCATCACATTGTATCATCAAACTGATGAATACATGAAATTACACTAGCTGTTTCCTTTATTCTACTCAAATGCACTTTTTCTAGGACAATTTTTTATTCAATTTGGTTTCTCATATCATAAAATTAAATCTACTATTAAAAAGTAAAACTGTTTGGTATTAATAAGGTGCTGTCTATATTTTAGGAAAACTTATTTTTATTAGAGAATAATAGGGGATAGATTTATAGTTTATGAACTCCTATTTGACTATTCAAAATGGATTCACTTTATTTAAAAACTGACTTATGCATAGACCTTTTCATGTTGAGTGACCTATTAGTATGAAATTAAATTGTGTTATAAGTTATAAATAAAGCTTTGAGGGACATCTGAACTATTCTTGCCAGTTGCAAATATACAAAAAAAAAATTAGTGTTTTAAGAGTGGTTTTAAGTGTATTTGGGTGGTTTTTTATTCATAATTTATTGTTTCTCTTTCTTAGTTGCTTAGTAAATTTATTATATATACACACTCACACACACACACACACACATATATATATAAATTTATATATTAATTACATTTACATTATTTTTTAAACGTTTTTAAGAAGGCTTAAAAAATAACTTNTTTATTTATTTATTTTATTTTTATTTTTTTTTTTTAGGAAACTGCATCAGAACATACACCAATTTTAAATCAACTCTTCAGATTTTACAATACAAATTCAAGCTCTGTTAGGGTTATAATGGTAGCTGACTGTATAAATGATAATACTCCATTAGTTGAAGAATCTATTGAAGCTAAAAGATTTATGGCAGATCTAAATAATCATGGAAAAAGTCTAGAAAGGTGCTAATAGTCCCCTTATTCCCTTTTTCTCATCTAATTTTAGCTCGTTAAATTAGCTTATATAATTATATTGTATATATGAGGTGTTTTATAAAAAAATTCCTGAAGAAAATACCCCCTCCATTAAAATTTTTCAAAAACTAAAACATAATTAATAATTATAGCGAAACAAGATTTTAATATACCAACTTAATTACTGTATGATCCTCTAAATCCCTGTTTTTTTTTAACTTCATTTGGTTTGTTGTTGGCTAGGCTTGCTTTCTAAGTTGAATAATCTTTGATTTTTACTATTTTTTTATTTATTTTTTCCTGAATATAAGTAAAAGAAAAACTGATCAAAATCACACACACTATCACACATAATCATAAATGCCTAATAGTGTATTTTAGAGCCTGGTGTTTTCTAATTAACGGTTTGGATTTACCCACATATTATTCTATTATCCAGGCTCAGAAATTCTAATAAAATCATAGTTTTTGAGTTTGGCTTATCAAATTTCCAATTATTCTTCTAACAGATCGGAAATCAATTCTGTTTTTCTTTAATTCCATTACTTAAACCATAAACCAGGTGAATGTGATCAGTAGGAAAAGTGGTGGTATTATCAAGAACAAGATTTTAAAATCTTATGATCTTAATTTTTTTTTTTTTTAATTTAACCTCTCTTTCAACCATCTTGGGTCTTTGAGGTTGCCATTCTATTCTATATGCACATGGCTCTGGACAAGCTTTTATCAATAAATAAGAGCTTGCACATAACGGTTATATACATAACAGTATAGAAATTCCTCTTGATTCACATGTACCACTATTCTCAACACTCTTTTTTATTGGAAATAAATTTCTTCATAGCTCATGAAGCTTTTAAATTTGGTCATAGCTATCTGAAAGCTTGCTTAGATTCAGGGGGTAAATAAAAGAGACAATTTTAGCACAAAATTATATGTAAAATTCATAAACAATGTAAAATTATTCATAATTATATATTCTATCTGTTCCCTTCAAGGCATAAATTCCCTAATATAATTAATAAAAATAATGTAACTATAAATATTTATTTGAGAGTATAATAGGCCAAAGTACATTTAATGCTCTCAATTTTAAAGGCAGCTTCTAATATTATAATAACTGTTTTCATTTTTCTCTTTATGTTAATATTTTTGACAATTTACCCAAACTCTAAAAGAGAAAATCCAAAGACTATTATAAATTTGTTTGCTGTATACTAGACAGTGTATTAGTTTTATACTGTCTGAAAAATAATATTTCAGGTTCTTTTTTAATTATTAATTTTTTTTTTTTTTAATGCTTCGACTAAAACTCACTTGGAGGATTTCAATTTTCTAAGGGCTCCTACAGAGGAAAGATATGGATTGCCTTCCATGAATGTATAACTAACCTGCTCGGCGAAGTAAGAGAGAGCTTCACGTCCTTCAGACTTCCGATTGGATCCTGTGCTGCAATCCTGAAGACAAAGTGAATTTCCGGCTTGAATAATGGATCAGCTTTGGAAGCCCCAACTCTCCTTACCCCCCACTCCTATACTCCTTAAACACCCCCTTTCAAATGAGACAAGGGTGAATATCAGCTGGGAACGGCGTACATATCGATATATCAGCAACTTCCCTCTCTCTTGTCCCCCCCCCCCATCCCCTACT
>KZ807031.1:952010-973164 GCA_000696205.2 Oncopeltus fasciatus
TTATTATTAGTAATTCATATACAGAAGAAATTCAGTATATTACGGTTCTTGGTGTAACTGATAAATGATCTTTACTTCTATTGCCTAAAGCTATATTTTAGGGGTGGACAAGAATAATTTGTTTAAAAAAAAAAACTTCAGAAAATAAATCAACTAATAAAATTTAGAAGTCTTTGAAATAGAATTATTTTAAATAAAACAATTACAAATTAAATAAATTTAAAGAACAGTTTATAAACATGTTTTATTTATAGACTAACTTAATGTGAATATCCTTTTTTTTATGAATAGTAATAGCTTGATATAGTTTTATAGAATATTCATATTACAATTTGTTCAAATTTTGTTTAATACATCAAGATTTATTCCTCTAAGTCTTAGAGTCTAAGAGGTATCGAAAGTATATATTTTTGTATTTAACTATTTTTAAAAATTACAACTGGTACTTATAGTTTGTGCGAAACTTTTATTGGTATCATATATCATGCTTGTTAAATTAAATAAATACATGTAACACAATTTTAAAATGGACCAATAATGAATTAATGATAAAGTTAAAAGATTTTCATTATGAAACTTGGAAACTAATTGTTTTAAAAGAAATATGTATCATACGTCTTGTTATTTAAAATATAATGATAATAAAGAAAAATACAAATAAAATAGGAACATGCATGTTTGGAAATTTAAAATAAATCATTTTATAAATTGTATTATGAAATAAAATTATTAATAAAATATACTTATTTATATTTTTGTAACAGAAATATTTCCCAAAACATAATCCATATTTTCATAATATAATATGACAAGAGTCTCATGTTTTGACAGTTAAGTTGTCTGGGGCAAGGGTTGGTCAAAAGATGGATCAGAGGAATCAGGTCCTGGGCTGGGCTCAATTGGTGGAGTGTGAGATGGCGACTTGCTCTCTTTCTTCTTTCGTTTCATTTCTACATGTCCGAAACAGTTTTCACATTCACCCTCACTCTCAGAGGAACTCTCTCCAAAATTCTTAGGCTTTTCATAAATACAACAGCCTGTAAAATAAAGAAAAATTAATAACAATAAAATACAGGAGTAAGGCCACAGCTACTGTATGTATTAAGAAATTAAATAAAGAATTATTTCAAAATAGTTAATTGGGTAATAGTTATTTTAAAATTTTACTCTCATTGGATAGTTTAAACAAGTACAAATGACCTTTGCTACCTAGTGAGGACTGGCCTAAAATAAATTTAAATTTTTATTATAATAAGTATAGTTTTATTAACAATTAAACTTTTATTTTTAAGGTAGGTTAGTTATGAAAAAATAAAATAGCAAACTAATGGCCATTAAATTTGCTTTGACTACTGGTATCTCTAAAAAAAAAAACAATATATTTACAGGAAAATAGTACAAGATACAATGAAAACAAAACATGCATTTACCCAAATCTTTCGATAGGTATTATGGTTTGGCTGTTAGAACAATTTTAAACAAATAATTTATCCCCCTTAGTAGAGGGATTTAACACTTAAAAAATGAAGTATGTTATTGAAAGAGGTAGAACATAAATCCCAAATTTCATTAAGTTCCGTTAAGCATTTAAAAAAATTGATTGGTATGATTTTCAGTTAGTGTAATGAAAATTTAAATTAATGTGCTATAAATAGTTTACTTTCATCCTAAAAGCACATCAAAAATAGCATACATTTGATTCACATAACTGTGAAAATTAATACAAGGAAATAGACTTCACCCAATGGAAAGATCTATATGGGGATAGAACTATCAGTGAACACTAGAAGGAGAATAAGAGAGGTTTTGAGCGTCAAATGGCTGTAAAATGAAAGGGAATCATGAAATATAGGAACTGGAGAGCTATTATGGAAGGCTGAGTCTACTTATTTTAAGTGGAACAAGATATGAATTTTGAGAAGGAAAAGTCTATTTTATATGCAGATGTATATAATTTTACTTTATCATAAGTAATATAAAGTAATCATTACTTAAAGTAATACTTAAAAAAAAGTCTGTCAAGCTGTGCAAACTAAACAAATTCCACGATACTGTAGCTGATGAATATTTTTATTTGACTTTTTCATGACATGTGTTCCGTTCCCCCACACTCACCAAATATATCCTTTATGAATAAACAAATATATGTTGTTTTATTACCCTAAACTAAATATTATGCCTGCTAAAAAAAAATTGAACTAACACTCATACTCCTCTCAATTCTAATTTCACTTTTTAATAAACTCAGTTTTTCAATTTACATTTAAAAGCAATAGCCATATTTTCATATGAAAATCAAATAATTTTGGCTCATAAAGCATAAAATTAAAATATGTATCACAGGTAAATCTCCATTCGTATGTTCAATTTCGCTATGCAAATAAAAAAAACATTCATTTTGTGCATGCACTCACACATATAGTACATACTCTAGCATCCATAATTTTAAAAATAATAAGACCAAATTTAGTATTTTTGCAAGTTTTTTTTTCTTTCAAACAATTAAATGAGTTTGTTAATGGCTAAATGGAGGAAGGAGGGTTTAGAGAGAGGCCAAAATTTAATACATTTATATCATCTTTGTTACTATTAGCATTATGAAAAAATGCAACTAAATAGGTATAAAATATAATTTTATAACATTTATATCCTACATATAAAAAAGGGTGCATATTAAAAAAGTTATTCAAGGTAATTTCAAGTGTTGTTCTGAATTTTGTTGATTTTACATTTTGTGACTAATGGATAGAATCCATAAAAATATTGAAAACGTTTTTATATTTGTCATAATTTTATTTATATATAGTAGCTATATTTCTTTAGAAGTAGCAATTAATCAATTTTTTAAAACTTTTTATTTTTTATGCTTTGAAAAAATATATTAATATTATTTAATACAATTTAGACACATTTGGAGTGTCTAACATCTTTACTATTAATACTGACTGAGTACATGCTATGAAGAAATATAACATTCAATTTGGAGCTAAGCAAAACCTCAGCAAATTGTTCCACAGTTTGTTAAAAATGTTTTATTTTTTACTTCAGAAACAAATTTATCTTTCAAATTACATTTAACAGAGATATGTCAAATTTCAATACGAAAAACTACTAATATTGGCTTCGACCCCATTCAATTAAAACCTTTTTTATTTTTAGTTAAAGTAAACCCATACTTATATTTGTTCAATTTTGTTGGGCAGCAACTTTAATAGTTTTAAAATATGCAAAAGCATCTGATAAAAATATTAATAAGAAAACCTGTGTTGAGTTTCATTATTCAAAACTAAATATTACAATCGCTATACCAAAATAAAGATTTTTTTATGCAATGCATTGCATGTAATTTGTTCCCTCTTTTCCTAATAATCAAATTTTGTTTAATAACAAATATAGCCTTTTCTTTTATATTAAATACTATTTCATTTAAAAAAAAACTAATAGTAGAGCTTTGAGAGACATATAAACAGATATAAATTTTGTGACTCTTATTTTAGATGCTCAATAGGTAGGATCGGAAAAAATATCAAAAATCTATCACAGGAACAACATCAATTGATAAGTTCCTTCGGAATTTGTTAAAAACCAATTGAATATGAGCATCCCTGAAAACTTAATGTTTTCATGAATCAATTATTTGTATTTTGGCTCTGTTGCTTATGGGTATGGATCAGTGTACACCACAATTAATGTTAATTTTTTTTTCTGGTCCTACACATTTTTTTTCAAAAGGCTAATAATAACTAAGATGTTTAGATTTTTAATTTGGTTTCCCTCTAAACTCCCTCTCTCTCATGATCGCCACTAACTAACTCATCTAACGTTTTGTAAATGCATATCTATGATAGGATTTTTGATACTGTTTGCCACAACACAGATGCTTGATTCAACTATGGTCTGCAAGAAAAACTGAATATTTAAACACATACTGCAGTATTGGCAAATTACTTTAAGAGAATAAACCTGTATATTAAAATATACACATATATAATTAGTAGAGAATTTGTTGGGGTTTGACCAAGGTTGATAGAAAAAAAAATACAATTTAGAGGAATGTATTTTTTATTATCTGTCAATGTTTAGGCCTACATTAAAAAAAAAAAAAAAAAAAAAAAAAAAAAAAAAAAAAAAAAAAAAAAAAAAAAAANACTAATTTTTAGTGCAAGAGAACCGAATAAAAAACCTAACTGTCCCACCTGGTCCGTATAGCAGGAGATCTAGGTTCGAGTCCTGGCTGGGACAGTTAGATCTTTTATTCTCTTCCCTTGCACTAAAAATTAGTAAAAAATAAATGATTTATATATTTATTACATTAAATTGACTTAACTAACAGTAATGTGATATGAAATGCTTAGAAAGCCATAACAAAATGTGTAGAAAGTCCACCACCCCCTGCCTATCCTGAAGGTGAGACCCTTCTTGTGTTGTCACCTGGATCAATAGTTCATGACTGATAGATAAGGTTTGGAAATTATGAAAACTGACTTTTTTAATTCTTCAACTACCAAGACCAAAGTCTTGACAATCCTCTCTTCATAGGTAGGAATTATTTCAGATGAGTAGTCCAATGATCAAGGAGGGCTGATTTTTCAGAAAGTTGAAAATGTTTGAATAAGTTGAAGAAAATTGTCCCATGTCAGTTCTGTTGTTAACTGGATTGTGTTGAAAGTTTGTGTACGGTTCCAGATAATATTAATCCTTCGTGGATAACATACATTGTAAGGGCAGTTTTTATTTGTTTTTGTTAATCTCATCAAACTCAATTTCTATGGAGAATCTTAGAAAGAGTGAAAAGAGTTGAGTGCAGTAAGGATTTGGGGGAATTTTCAGGATTAAGAATGAGGAGCAGGTCATCAAAATATTTTTTAAGAAACAAGATGTCATTTGGAAAGTATGGAAGGATCCTCCATCCAGCAACCTATCCAACTGTCTCCTAGATAGGCTACTTATCCTAAATAATTCTAAACTATTTTCCCCGGTACTGCCCCTTTTGATGCAGACCGTTCTCCCTTTGTACCTACCCCCTCACATTCCCTTCACTTGTTCTTCTTAAGTTTTCCTAATTTCCAAACCTTATCCCTCAGTCATAAACTTTTGATCCACATGACAACACGAAAGGGGTCTCGCTTGTGGTGAACTTTTTACATATTTTGTTACGGTTTTCCTAAGCATTTCATATCAATTACTTTTATTTGTTTCAATTTTATGTTATCATATAGTTTTTTACTTTTTCTCGTGTTTTCTTATGACATTGTATTTTAACAGCCCTGAGGATGACTTACAATGTAAGCCAATACGTTGACAGATAATAAAAAATACAATCCTTTAAACTGGAATCTTTTTTTTAATCAACTTTGACCCAACCCAACCAATCTCTGTCATAAGAACAACCTCAACAGCTGCATCCCTTAGGAATTAGCTAAATTGGGTCACAGTTTAACTGAGTACAAAAATATAAAGACAAAATGTACCAACATTTTGATTTCTTCTTATTTAGATGTTCATTATCAACTGTGTCAGTACTCCATTTTACACCTTTATCAGTTTTAGGCTTCCTTAGGGTTAATTGAACTTCTGTTACATCCTGAAACAAACACAAATTATAAATTATTATAATCTGGAATGGAGACAAATTTTAATTAGCTAACACATGAATCGAAAGAGACATACTTCTCTAACTTGCAAATTAGAATAAATGCTGCTAATTAATAACCAATAATTTATTTAAAATAGTGTTTCTTAATAATAAGCTTTGTTAAAAAAAAAAAACTTAGGAAATGACCAAATGCCTTCACTTTCAGGAAATACCTTTAATTTCAGCCAAATTTTATCTTAATAATATTGGCAATGGAGAAAATTAAATTTGTTTCGACATGCTCAAATTGTAGCTTCATTTCCAACATTAACTAGCTCTTAATATAATTTCAAATTATGGATAATTAGATTTATTACAAAAAAATATTGCATTCAGTAGATAAAAAAATTCCATTTTCAAAAAATTAAGTTTCATAATTAATTAAATGATCTAAAAACACTTCAAAAACTTAAAATATGTTTACATTGAATATAATGTCAAAATATCATTTATGATAATTGAAATTTTTTTTCTGAATATAGAAATAATCATCTATTTCGTATATAGTGAAGATAGAAATGAAAAATTTACTTTTGTCAAGGGAGAAGCCTACAGTAGATAAGTGTAGCCATCTCTAAGTTATAATTATTTAAGATATTAACCCCTATAGTATCATTTTATAACATTCATATTTAGATCTGTCAGAGGAATAGGCGCAAAGAATATTTCAAATTTCGTACAATTTATCACAGTTATGATAAATAATTTTTATCGAACTACTAATTTTTATCATTTTAAATTTTTTGTGAGTAGCAAAATAAAACTTAGCTTATACATTTGTGAAGACACCCTCATCTCTAACAAAAACAATATATTTATACCATAGCTGTTGAAGAAATGACGAAAACTGAAAGAATAAACCTTAAAAGCTCGATTTTATTATTGAAATGGCACTAATACCAGAATAATAAGTGTAACCTTTAGGCTGTTATGATAATTTTCAACTTTTAACACTAAATTTAATTCTCTTAGAATTGTTGAACCATAAGAAATTAGGGACATTGTCGAAACAGATAGATGAAATTCTATTCAACTATTGTTTGGCATGCAGAGAACAACTTTTTGGATTCTTGGAAAGATTTTCTCAAAATTTAAAAGTTCATTCTACCACTCAAAAGAAGTAAGACAAATACCAATCCTTCACTAAAAAAAATAAAAAGATGTTCATTATCAACTGTGTCAGTACTCCATTTTACACTTTTCTAAAGTAATTTAGCACAATTCTAAGAGTTTTCATTTTCTTTAAAGAATAAAAGTTGAGTTAAATGCTTATGGCTTTCAGGCTAAGATTAGATAACGATATAAAAATCATACCAAGGTTAGAGCATTTTTTTCAGAAGCACTAAAATACTAGTTACAATTCCTTCTATTAGAACGAAATATGATTTCTTTTAGGCCTAAGAAATACAATTTAAAAAATGCAGGACCATGATCAGTGTCGAGCTCACTTGACTGATCAGAATATCATGAATAACTAGACGGTGAATTGATTAGATCCAAGGATGTGGGACTCCTTAAAACATTTAGTTCAAATACTTTCAGGATAAGCAGTAAATTATTGAATGTAACATCTGAGATGTAGAACAACTTTTTTTATGTTTAACACTAATTGAGAAGATTTCAGTTATGAAAAATAAATCCTGAGAAGATTCATAACAAAAATAAATTACAGTGATTATTGTTCATTTCCCTTAGCATTTATTTTTTGTTTTTGCATTAATTATTCAAAAATTTAGAATCAGCCTAAAAATAATAAATTTTTGTGTAGAAGTAACACAAAGAGTCACTTGTCACAGAGAATAGGGGGGTCACTTGTTCGAATTCTACGATCACTAGAATAAATAAGTAGACAACCAGAAAGGAAGACTATTATGGAATCTAAAAAGAGGTTTTTGAGACATTCAGCTCCGTTCTGGAGTGGAAATGGGACAACATGATTGTGATGTCAGCTGTCACCTATTTTTCCTGGCAGTACTTAACTCCAGATTCCATAGTTTCGACCAGTTTGAACTCCTAGACTCCCATATTTTATATGCTTATTGGATTGAAAGGGCTAACAAATATTGTCTTATACCTGGCTGTACTTTCACTATTAACACCAGGGAAACATTTTTTTTTTTTTTTTTTATCCTTCAAGTAGAGAGAAGGAAAAGGCTTAAATGGCTCCAAGTAATACTTAGCTGTAATCCAAATATTATTTTCATAAAATCCTTCTCTAGATATATCAGTGAAGATAATTTTAATGAATTATGTTACCTTAAGAAAATATTGTTTTCATTTATACTTATTTAAATATTGTAGTACTTATTTTAAGACCATATACTTCTTACAGGAAATGTTTGGTGTATCATTATATTAGATCATATAATCTGACATAGTGGCTGATTTATTTGCACAGTTTATAATTAATATTTTACTCTTAACTAATAAAAGTAAAAATGGTACCTATCGCCCTACTGAGATAGCGAAAAAAAATAGACTAAATATGAAAAAATTTATGCTTCCTATTTTACTGCAAACTCATACATGTAGGTAAGAAATTTTTACACAAGGTTTGGCAAAATGTATATTCTTAGTTTCTTATTTAGTAAAAATATCTTTATCGTTCAATAACCAAAAGGTACTGTTGGTACCAAAAAATAAGTCATTTTTAAAAGTACCAAAAATTTACAGTATTAATATGAATATAGATCTGAATGTAACCTGGTTAAAGAATTTGATGTCAAGAAATTTGACCTGTAAATTTAAGAAATATGTAGTCTTTAAAGTTAGTACTAAAACCATCAATTTTTTTTTTTTTTTTATTTATTTTTTATTTTTTAGGTAGGATATTTTCATTAAAATTATCTAAAGATCTAGACCTCTATTTCACCTATTCCTTTTTACCTCAGCTGAGTTTTGATTTGAGCCATTTAAGATTTTTCTAGTTTTCTACTGTAAGAATAAAAAAAAAAAATTTTAAAATGTTCCTCTGGTGTTATAATAGAAATACAGCCAGGAACTAGAAAATATTTTTTAGACATGGTTGCTTACTAAGGACCAAGGCTTTGGCTTTCTTTATCAAATGAAATATTCCCTATCCTATACAAAAATAAAGACTGAAAAACTCAATTAAATTGAAAGATTTTTATTTTACTTATTTGAAGAGAGGATGAAGAGAGAAGGAGATAAAAATAACAAATATATTAAAGAAATAATTTTATTCAAAAATATGCATGAAATTATAAATTAGCTTTTAATTCATAACAGCAATATAATTCAATTTTAATGTTTGGTTGATGAAAAATTCAGCAGATTCTGGTACTAAATTACCTAAATTAAAAAAATTATACAAGCATAAACTTATAAGACTACAACTTGAAAGAGCTTTACATGATTTACACAATATTATATATTGCCTTTATTATTATACAATACCAACAACAGCAAGCAAAACCAAATTCTGAAGAACAAAAATAATTTTAAACAAGGACTCTTGTAACATCGAACCACATCAGAGTGAACAGAGTGCTGATAGTTATTACATCAGCATAAATAAGTTATTAAATCAAATTTGTTTGTTGTCAAATCAAATATTATATAACATAACTGAAGGTCTTTTCAACTCTACCTGTTAAAATAGCTTCCCCTTCCAAAATAAAATATTATCGCTTTGAAAATTAATAATATGTCACAAGAACCTGATATTATTTTGCAGGTAATATAACCCTCATTTCTCTGCAGTGTATGGGATCTCTCATACTGCATAGAGAAAAGTTGAAGATAAATAAGTAAAACAATGTATTAATAGTATTTTTTTCTAAAATGTATAATATTAATTATATTTTGATTTAAATATTTTAAGTAATGAACCAAATTAAAAAACTTACTTATTTATCAATTTAAAAGGATTTCAGATTAATCTCCTTACTCCTAAAATGTAATTTGCTACAGAATATATTTTTTAATAATTATTTCAATTCATTTTATTTAATTAAAATGTGGCCTTTCAAAATTTCTGTTGCATTTGAAAGAAATCTATGGCTATTGAAGCTTTATAAGCACTAATGACCACTAGCAGTTGATGCGCACTATATAAAAAAATATATAAGCTTGAAAAATCTTTTAATCAAGATTAGATTTCCGTTTAATATCAGTCTTAATCATTTGATTTTACAAATTTAAAAAATAAAATAAATACTCTATTAGAAGTAGTGCATTCTTTTAGAATAAGGTAGTCAGGTAAACTCCTCCCCTGATTCTTCGAATCATTTATATATCATTTAAATTTATTGTTGTCCCATTTGTGATATCTATATATCTATAGCTCATTTGCTATTTGAGCAAATGAAACTGTAGGTTGCAGGTAAGCTCCCTCTCTCATTTGTTTGATTTAAATAATTCACAAGACACTTTTTAAGTTTTGCATTTAAGAGCACAGTTCTTGTAACATATTATTAAACCTATATATCAATTTTTGCTGTGAAGAACAACTAATTGTGGAACCAGATCATTAAATTACAATTTCACCTGCATTGACACACACAGATATATAAATTAGTATGTAATTAATAGGCACCATAATTTATGTGCCTACATAAATTATAGTACCTATTAATTCTGGTGTCCTGAAAGTAGGTTTGAGAGAAGATTCAAAAAGTTAGGAAAAAGTTGTCATATAAACTGCAATAGCTACATTCTTTTAAAATTCCCATAAAAGGGGATCACATCTATTAAAAATTGTTATAAAAATAGTGTAATCTTAATTTTAATTGCATATTAACAATATTTTAATTTTTATAAAACCAGGATCATTCAATAATCATAAAACTTAAAATAGTAAAAAAAAAAAAAAAAAAAAAAAAGTTACACCAAAAAAGAAAAATACATCCCAGTTTTAGGAGATGTATTAGTCATATTTATACTAATGATTATTAATCAAGTTTAAGCAAACCCGAAAATAAAAAACTTTGTTTCAAAGCTTGATTAGAAATCTTTTAAAAACTTAATTAAAAATAATTAAAACAGTTAATAGCCAAATTCGAAACTTTCATATAACTGTCAAAATATCTATAGAAGTTCAGTGAGTCCTTAATCACAAAACTTATCTTCTGATAAAGGGAATTCTAACATTTAACTCAAACATATAGTTCCAACCATTTAATTATTTATTCTAACATGATTTAATAATCATGACATTACTGAATATCTCCATTATTTTTCAAGCATGTAATTTTACTATGAGAGTAGTTTAACATATCTTTCAAAATAGAATGTGTATCTTGGCCTAATCTTGGAGGTGGTGAACGTATACAATTTTTGGTGCTGCTGAACTCAACAGGTGGGCCAACAAGCTTGAGAGGCTGCCCTTCACTTAGAACAACTTCTTCAATAAGTCCAATATCTACCACATGAGGGTCTGAGAACACCTAAAACCAATATATATACATATATATTTACTTCATCTACATAACAGATTTAACGTCTCTTAGGATCAATATATCACTATAAACTCACCTGTGAGAGTGTATTAACTGGACCATGTGGGAAAGATGAACCTTCAAAGAGCTTCATTAGATCTGATGTTGATTTGGAGAGAAAATGGGGTTTAAGCATTGAAATGAGAAGGGCACGATTCTTAACACGCAATTCATTTGTCTGAAATCGTTCATCCTCAATTAAAAACTGAAGATCAAGTTTCTTACAAAGCGATTTAAACTGATTATTACTTGCAGCACCTACTGTGACATAGCCATCAGATGTTTTAAATGCCTCATATGGAACAATGCTCTCATGAGCAGTTCCCCAGCGACTTCCTTCAAGGTCAGCATTAAGAAAATTACTACCAATGTTTATAAGACAAGCAATTTGTGTACTCAGTAAATTGCAATCAATTTTTTGTCCTTTGTTTGTTCTAGTTCTTTCTAGAAGTGCAGCTAAAATAGCCCCATGTGCATAGAGCCCAGTTGCAATATCAGTAAGGGCAACACCTGGCTTACATGGCTCACCATCTCTAGGGCCAGTAATGTGCAACAGACCACCGACTGACGCTGCAATGACATCATAACCTGGCTTGTTCCTATAAGGACCTCTTGAGCCATATCCAGACAAGGAACAATATATTAAGCCAGGAGCCACTTCTTTTAAAGAAGAATAACCAATTCCCAGTTCAGTAAGTTTCCCAGGAACATAATTTTCAACAAGGACATCACATTTTTTAGCCAAATCAAATATAATTTTCTTACCTTCTGCACTTTTAAGGTTGATGCAAATACTTTTCTTGTTTCGATTCAAACTTGCAAAGTAACAAGAAAATTCTTTAGTAGAAGAAGAATAGGGAGGCCAAAGTCTTGTTTCATCACCAGAACCAGGTTGCTCTACTTTAATTATTGTAGCTCCAAGATCACCAAGGATCATGGTACAATAAGGACCTGCTACGATTCTAGTTAAATCTAAAACTTTAATATTTTCAAGTATACCAGATGAAAAAGATCGGACACTTAATGTTTTCATCAAAATGTTAATTCTCATGGCACTGATAAATCTGTGAATCATTGCTTAAAACACAAATAAAACAAGACGAATATGGATAAAAATAAAAAATAAAAAAATGTCTTGGGACTTTTAGTTATTGAGCTGAATACTTACTTCAGATTTTGAATCTACTTCATCAAGAGTGATTGTGTGAGTTTCACTAGAAAAAGAAGTACCACTTATTCTTTCCGCCATATAAGTGTCTATTAATTAAAACACAGCATTAATTTGATTAAAAGTCAAGTAACAATATTTTCACTACAAAAAATAACGTGCAAAACTTTCAAGTAAAATACACAATATGAACAACAACAAAACCTGTCTTGTTCCTAAAACAATAAATCCAGTGTTGACCTATATATTTATATTTATAGATATAGATACAGACAAGATCCCTAAAAAAAATTGTCTAATTTCTAATTATGTATGCAATAATTAATAAGTAATAAAAACTATTCTTTCAATCAACTAGCCAAACACAATTAACAATCATGTTTCTAAGGTGAGAGTAAGAAGAGAGGGGGGGGGGAGTGGACAAGAGGGAATGAAAACCTAAATTCTCTACTAATAATCTCTACGGTCAAAATCTCTCCATTTGAACCTAATTCCTATTATACAAAGATAAATTTGGAACACTATCTAAAAATTTCTTCTTAAATATTCAATATTTTCACAAAAGCATAACGTCATAACTTAAAAAAATTATAAACATGATTTTTAAAAAACAAACTTTGTTAATGCAATTCTAATTTTAAAAAATTGTCAATCAGCAAGAAAGAACTAAATCAAACACACAATAATTATTAAAAACTCAAGGCCAAAATGGTTTCTATGCTCTTATTCCTCTCCTACAGAAACTTTAGAAGTTCAGTCACCATAGTCCTCTTATCTTCTTATTCTGATGACTTCAAGCAAACTTTTGATTGCCCCTTCTATATTTACAATCATTTCATAACAACTTACTCACTTTTATTTTTAAAATTTCTTCTTTAAGGCAGTCAACAGATTTTCCCCAAAGAAATAAAGCAATTCATGTGGTTACATGGTCGGAAAAATAAAAATTCCACTTTTACAAAGCGGGTGATATAAAATATTTAGAATGACTCATGTAACCTAAATTTCTGCTTAGTCAGATTTTAAAGAATTGATTTTTTGATTTGATATATTAAAAATATTAAATCATATATAATTTTTCATTATATTCATTTATTCAAAATCCTGATTATGTTAAATGTTTATAAATTTCATTATATATTTTCATTTGTAACTTTTTCTTCTTCTTTGCAGCTATAACAATAATTTGAATGATTCTTATCTCTAATTAGTTCCACAAATAGGTTTAAATTTTCACACTAGATTATTCTCCAATCAATCAGTCGGATTTCGCCTAAGAACTAGCTCAGCTTTTCTTTTNTGGCTTACAATGTAAGCCGAAACGTTGGCAGATAATCCTTTATAAAAAAATACATTTTTTAAATTTGTGTTTTTTGGATCTACCTTGACCGAACCCCAACTAAAATCATCTTAGAATAATATCTACGGTCAACAAACTCTCATTTTGAAAAAGAAATAATTTCGGATTTTAGGGGCAGTGTGTGCGTGTGAGAGAGAGAGAGCGTGTGTGTGTGCGCGCGCGCGTGTATGTATGTGTGTGACTATATAAAATGATGTATGTTCAAAATATATAAATTATCCAATTATCATTTTCTGTCATTTAAAATCGATGAAAGAGCCAAATAAATATGACAAATTTCAAAATTAATTGAATAGTTAATATAACATAACAAATTTAAAATTATTATTGTTTTCATTGTTTACAGTTATGGCATGAATAACGTATAGGCTATGGCAGAGCAGGCTCATTGTACAAACAGGCCACTTCTCGTGTTTCCATGGCTACCAGTATGGGTGAGGAGACAAATCGCTCACATGGTTCCAAACGCCGGGGCATACGTATGTGGAACATTGGAAGATATTTTATAATTTTTTTTTATTGTGGTATATTATCCAACATAAATTTCAAACGATTAAATGCGAGAAAATAGAATAAAATATCCCAGCCAGGGCTCGAACCCGGATCTCCTGCTACCCGAGCAAGCAGATTGGAAGATATTGTATGGGTACAAGATCAGACCCAATCTACAAATATGGGTAGATAGGTATCTATCTATCTATACATATAAAATAAGATGTGTGTATGTATGTAACGTATGAACTTTATTGATAAAAATTTCAGGAAATCCTCAGAATATTCATATTCATGATTTTTGATTTTCGGTCTGCAGGCGGATGGGCGTGGCAAAATCAAATTTTCATATTGCACCACCACTGACATATACTTTTTTTTTTTTTAAGCCGTGTGTCAACGTCATGACGGACGTCACCAATAAAGTCTTTATTATTACTCTTACATAGTCATGGGGGTCCATGAGGAATTCGCTTATATAAGGAGATAATGTTGGATCCCCTGTAATTCTTTAAAGCACCCAAGTTATGCAACAGAACCAGATTGACCATCAAAATCTGTTCACCAAATTTAATCAAGACAACAATCATCGGTAGCAGATTCAAAGGCGAAGACGTACTTATTCCACGAATTCCGATGATTTCCAGCGATTTACCATTCCAATACAAACGGCTCCAATTCCCTTTGCGTCTTGCCTTTGCTATTAACATCAACAAAGCACAAGGCCAATCATTGACTATTGCTGGCTTAATTTTGGAAAATTCATGTTTTCACACGGCAAGTTGTATGTGGCGTGCTCCATAGTTGGCACGCCAAAAAATTTGTACGTTTTTTACACCAAATAAAAAAGCAAAAAACATTGTCTATCCGCTATCCTTAAGATGAAGTAATAAATAAATATAATTTCCAATTTGCCTAAAATACATGTGTTTCTTTTTTTTATTGAGCCCTTATCTACACCATTAGTAAATTATTCTGTGGAAAAACTTTATGATAGGTATTCCATGAATTTTTATTTGAAGTCCGTAAATTTCGTTAAAAGCTCTATTTAAATCCTGTGATAATACAACACTAATGTTTGCTTAGGGCCAGCAACGACCTAAAAAAAAAAAAAAATTTGACAAAACGAAGTTTGCCGGGTCCGCTAGTATATATATATAAGAAAAGCTAAGCTAGTTTCTCTTCACTCCTCATCGACAAAGGGCGAGAGATCACCGAAAATTTTACTCCTTGTGTTTTTTTTTTTGTTTTTTTTTTGTTTTTTTTTTGTGTGTGCACTGCAAAACTTTCACTTAGCAACCAACGAAGTTTATTTAAACTTCACGTGTCTTCTCAATTAGTGTTAAACATAAAAAAAAGTTGTACTACATCTCAGATGTTGCATTCAATAATTTACTGCTTATCCTGAAAGTATTTGAACTAAATTTTTTAAGGAGTCCCACATCCTTGGATCTAATCAATTCACCGTCTAGTTATTCATGATATTCTGATCAGTCAAGTGAGCTCGACACTGATCATAAAGGAGAAGATATGAATCCAGTCACATTTAAATACAAAATTAGAAGGCGAAGAATGGTTAATAATTTAATAACCATTAGGAAAGTATACCCATTTTGTTTAGTCAAAATTATGACATAGCATTAAGTTCATTTCTTAGAAAGATTTATAACATTCGATTTTAATTTTTAATGCAAATTCTTTCAACTTTGAAAACTAGTAATTAAATTACCGCTTTAATTACTAGGTTTGTATAAGCTACAGAGATTATACAAATTAGGTTTTTATATCTATATTTTCGAATTTACGGATATCAACAACAATTCTGTACTAAATGTAAATTAAAATCTAAATACCTTGTATTTTGAAAGAGTGGGCATTTCAGTTGGTGTATTGGTACACATATCAATAAACTGGGTTCTAATTTATAATAAATTCTTACTATTCTACAGTTTTAAAATTGTAGTAATTAGTGTTAGTTTTCACATGTGTTCTATGTTACACTAAATTGAACATGTACAAATTTGATCGAGCTTATTATACTAATTTTATTTTTATTTAACTAGGAATATTCAATTATTCCCATTGCAAAATGAGTATGGCTTCATTTCCTTAACGGTATATAGTTTTCTCTTCAGTGACTTTTAAGGAATAGCTCTATACATTCTATTTAGTCTAGAATTTGATATTCCCATTAGAATTATAGCCATTCTTTCATAAAATTGGTCCCTATATGAAGAGGATATAAATCATTATACCCTCTAAGAAACTTTTATCATCAGTTCCAGTGCTTTTTTTCACTTTTTAAAAAATATTTTTTATGGTAACTAAATTTGATACTCTAACATTTTACTGCAAACTCCTGAACGAATTTCCTTTTGGCAAAAGGTGGATGAGGGAGGGGCTTAGTGAAGACACTCCTTAGCCACCTCCTGCAGTAATTATATGCCATTTCTCGCCTTACGAACTTTAATACCCACTTTCGAATACATATTGATGATCAGAAGTGTTTTTCCCAAGTGGTCATCCTTCTCCCGACTTCTACTAATCTTAAAGGACTGGTGATTTTTTTTTTTTTATGGATTTATTTCTTTAGATTAGTTTTACCTGTAGACTGACGCATCTCATCAATCCGAGGAGTCGTTAATCTTTCTCTAATCCAGGGCAAGCCAGTCCCCTGGCACATAAATCTCAGCTGGTGCATTAGCGCTCCAACTATACGCACTCTTGCAAGGAACTTTGAAACTAATAGTTAAGAGAAACGAATGGGAAAACTGGTAGACGCACCTAGGGCCATGCTCCAGGACCCCACTCCTTATAGTCCAATTTTTTTATCATTGAACTCAGTCATTCATTTGAGTCTTTTATTTCATCATCATTTTTAAAATCAAAATCTGTGGTCTATGAGATCTTTAGATCGTTGACAGAAACGCGTGCACGCGATTTTTTACCTTTCAGCTTCTTAGGTTATAGAGGGAGGAGCTATCTACAGATTTTGGCCTATTAAAACATCCATGGCTGTCCAAGGCTTTCATATCTCAATTAAAGTTAGGCCCGATATTTGCAGCGCCAGGATTGTGAAACACGAACAGGTTCTCTAGGCTACCCGCCATACCCACTGTATTCGTCAAAGGGACAGTTATAGGTCATAGGGAAGTCATGTTTATTCTTTAATAGAACTTGAAATAGCTAAAAGTTTTTATCGTAGGGTCTATTTAAACAAAGCTTGTCATGCGTTTTTGTAAATGACGTCATGAAATGCGCTATGATGAGTTCAGCAGATTCTGAGTTTATTTAGATCTTTTCCACTATATTTAGGCAAACAAAATCTTCCCAACGATTGATACTTCTCTGATGTTACAAAAAAAAACTACTCTATACTTGCCATCATCCAGTGGTAACCACCTACAAATCCATACCTCTCCTCTGCACTTTGACAGACATGGCCTCCCTTATCAATACTTTATCATTAAAGATATTAATACATATATGTTAGTCACTAACTTTACACTATTGATATTAATACATATATGGCTATATAAATCTAGAAATTTTCCATTACACTTATTTTTTAGGGCATTAAATGGCTTTTATTCTATTCAATAGAACAGAAATATCTCATATTGGCTAACCATTTAGCTGTCTGTAAAAACACCTGTTTTATTTTATATAATTATATAAAATATACCAAAAACATATCTTTGCCTAAAAGAAAACATGGTTTTATATTTACCTAAATTTTAACATTTCAAGAGCTTTGGCATTTCAGATATCAAAAGTTTACTAAGTAGAGAACAATATTTAAAAGATTTTTATCATGTATCTCGAGTGGTTTGGGCTTGGGATTTTTTTCTTTTTTCTTTTTTTTTTTTTCAAGAAAACTTATAATTTTGTCAGAATCTGAGAGATCACTTCACATATCCTTGAACTTACCAAGAAAAAAAAAGTTCTTTTCCATTCATGCTGAGAAATAAAAGAAAAATGTTTAGGGGAATGATTCTAGGTATATTTTCCTTAACTCTTTAAAGACTAATAAGGAAGTGTGAGGCTCCTAATCTCATATGTGCCTAGTCATGTAATATTTTGAATTTTTTTTTTTTTTTTTTTTTTTTTTTTTTTTTTTTTTNCTTACAGAAGCTAAATAGGAGACTTCAAAGTCCAAAGAGTTTTGTAATCCCACACCCGTAGTGATGTGCCTGTAGAAATGAAGCCAGTTTTCACATATGGGTCAGAGCACTGGATTACATCAAGAACCCCAGTATTGATCAAGGGTGGTGGATGCAAACAAGCTCTGAGCTACAGTCTTTACTGGTATTTTCATGTTGTTAGACTCACAAAGATTAGCAAATGGGCTAGACATATATGGTGGATACAATGAGTGGATATATTAATGTTGCTCTTATATAAGAAGTCACCCAAAATGATGTGCTGCTACACATTTTCTCAGGTATGATGTGGGTTGCTAATAAACAAATCCTTAACTGTCTTTCTTCTATGGCCTGTAGCAGGACTAGTTAGATGAAAGAATCCCTGCAACATAGTGAAGAGGCAAACCAAACTTAGATGAAGTATTAATTTATGAAAAAAAAAAAAAAATGATTTTGTAATGAAAAAATATTACACATAGTTTATTTTATTAAATTAAAAATGATAAACATTTATTTTTGATATTTTATATTGGAACAATAGTATAGAATTAGTAATTCAATTAATTAATTAGTACACAATAGTATTAATTAATTTATGAACATTTCAGCAAATATTTCAACAGGCTATTCACATTAGTCCTTAAAATGTTTCTACATTCTAGAATAAATGTTTTGAATAGTGGAGGTTGGTCACTTTTTTTTTTCATTTATTTCATCCATTTAAAAATATTTTTTTCAATATTCCTTGGTAAACTGTAAAGGGTTTTTGGATCTTAATGATTTATAAGTTGGCTGGGCATATCTCTGAATCAATTTGTATTTGTAAATATTTTTGAAAACAATATCCAAAAAATATTTATCAGTTATCTTAAATAGTGAGACCTTTATGTGTTTTTTTAAAGAGAAAAACACTTAGTTTATTAGGGCCCTAAAGTTCAATGGTTGGATTCTTTAACTTATCTCTTTTAATTTAGGGGAGAGATTTTCCCCCTGAGAAATCAGCGAATCTGTCAAATGTTTAACCCAGCCCTCTCTAGATAATTTCCAGAAAATTTCTCTCAAGTCTGAACCATAATAAATCTTTGATTCAAATTTACAAGTTAATATTGAGAGATTTACTTCTAAACACTCTTATGGAGATATTTATAAGAAAATATTCCGATATTGATGTCTTATATATCCATTCATCGGGAATTGAGTTGGAATCAAGAATGCAACAATTATTTTGCTTACAAATATCGTGAGGTTATTTTATTAACTATATGTTTAAAAAAAAATGAAAATATGTTTTTCCCAAAAATTATCCTACCTCTTCGGCTCTTCGTATAGAAAAATATTTTCCTCAAGATTATTTATCTACATATCTTAGAGCATCAATGATTAAAATATGAATAAATTTAAAAATAATTTAAATTTTGATTAAAAATTAAATATTCATATATCCTTTATAAAAGTAATTCCTTGTTATAANCTGCAGTGAGTATTTGTCTAAAAGTGAATGGGGGAAAAGCAATTATATACCGAAAGATCCTAGAGGTTGAAACCTTACAGAAGCTAAATAGGAGACTTCAAAGTCCAAAGAGTTTTGTAATCCCACACCCGTAGTGATATATATATATATATATTCTCTTATTTAGGTCATATCTTGCTGGATGGTTATTCCAATATTTTAAGAATGTTTAAGAGCTTTTCATTAAACTTCCTAAATTTCAGACTGAAACTCAACTTAAAATAGTTAAATTTTCATTCGAAAGATATTAAAAATTTTTAATATATTGGAATAACCATCCAGCAAGATATGACCTTAATAAGAGAATGAAATTAATGTTCTTTAGAGAAAAGCTTAAAAACATCAAACACACACACACACACACACACACACACACACACACACACACACACACACACATATATACATATATACATAATCATATTATCCTACGGAGTTCAAATAAGGGATGAAAAGCAAATTGAGGTTGGAAAAATAACATTACCACCTCAATAGAACTTCATATATCTTTAACCAAATCAAGTTCTGTTAGATTAGATAATCAAGGAATATAACAGGATGATTCCTGTCATAATCCACCCTGTAAAATTTAATTAATTCTATTAGGGCACTTTAAGAACATCTTTACTTGGCTTCGGTTTTCAAGCTTTTTTTTAAAGATCTTTTTGACATGTATATTTTCTGATTATAACGCTCGAGTTTAACATTTCAATGTGATCTTTCACATCTATTTTTTTTTTTGTGTCTAAAAGCTCTGTTAGTGGAGCTTTTAATTGTTTTAAAGTCATCTCCCCTACCTGAGCCATATTTAGTTTCATTTTTTGTAATATATTTTCTGGGTAACTCTTATTATGTCCCATTTTTTTTTTTTTTTTTTTTTTTTTAATTTTTGGCAGAAAGTTGATAAATAAATGCTTTATTTGTAACTTAAATTTTGTGAATTGTTGTCTCAGATATTTTAACTTTGCTGGCGTTTTCCACTCCTTCCACTTGGATTGTGCACAAACAGATACACTTATTGCTTATTAAAAAAAAAAAAAAAAAAAAAAAACGGTACCACTTAATTCATGCAACACTTTCTCCCAATTTTTTATTAAATAATTTATAAACTTCATAATCAAAATTATTTTCTGTACTCAAAGAAAAAAAATATATGAAAAAGTGAATAGTGTTTGTAATTCGATAGGGTTTGATTAAAATTCAAATTTTCATTGTAGATATTAAATGACTATGAATCGTTTTAGTTGCTTAGGAACTTACTTAATATTTCCTACATGATTTTACTATAACCCTTTTAAGCCTCATGAACTATGAAATATATCTCTAGATGTCACTAATAGCAGATGTGTATATAATATATATACTACTTTGACCAGCACCAAATA
>KZ807031.1:973187-983430 GCA_000696205.2 Oncopeltus fasciatus
ATATAATAAGTTTCTAGTTCAAACTGTTCGAATAGCAGAGGGTGTGCATGAGTGTGTGTATATATACACACACATTCATTACCTTCTAGAAACTTCTCAACAGTCTCATTTAGTGATTTTATTTTTCTAAGTAGATTTTTCCAGTTTTAAGTGAACCCTGGATTATTTATGAGCTCCAATAAGCCCAAATAAATAAAATAAACAATTTCTCTATACATAACCTTTTCCTTAGTTGAAGAAGTAAATTTACACTTTGTGTTGATTCTTTCTCTAAACATAATATTAGTTAAAAATGAGGCCTTATGTTTACCACCCATTATATACTATTGCAATTTATAATGAAATTACATTATATTGCAATACCTGTATGTAATAATTTGTTGCAGGCACTTTTAATACCAACAATGAAAACACCCCCTTGCAAAAAGATAAAGCGCAAGATGATGGACTGAGATATATTATCACAACTTTTGCAGTTGCTACTGTTATACTAACAATTGCTCTTGGAGTAACTATCAGTCAAGAAGGAAGAAAGGTATGCTCATTAAAAAAAATATATGTAAATGTTATGCTTATTCTAAAATTATTTAGAAAATAATTTCTAAAATTTAGAAAGTAATTTTAATCATTTACCAAATTATGAATGAATTTAGCAATTAAGATCATTCTCATGAAAGAATTTTAAAATTTTTCTGTATTAATCTAATCTGAAAAACTATAAGGCTTTAGTAGCAGATGGACTGTCAGAATTATTCAAATAAGGTAGCTAAGAGATCAAGACGCTTTTATCCTTTAGAATAGAATATTATTCTGTATATATGGCAAGAAGAAAGATTCCAGAGGACTAGTGAAGGCTATTATCTGCCCTATTCATTAGGAGAGAAGTTTTGGACTGTAACAACTACCATGGAATAAACATACAGCCATGTGCATATAAAATCTCAATAATCCTTTTTCAGCTACTTCCATTTGCCATGAGAGAAATAAGAATATATCAAATGGGTTCAGTACTTTGTAAGAGCACAATGGTAGCTCAGACTGCTTTGTGTACTGAAATACACAAATGATTGACAACCAAGAGGACTTTTGGCATGCCTCTTATTGGTGTATAGTGAGCAGATAACAAATCATACTGGTGGGACAGTTTTTAACAGATCAGTTTAGTTGGAGTTTGCTGATGGTATTGGTTTGGGTGGGAGAACGTTTAGTGCATTTCTTGCATAGAGCTGCAGTATCACTGCAGTGAGTATTTGTCTAAAAGTGAATGGGGGAAAAGCAATTATATACCGAAAGATCCTAGAGGTTGAAACCTTACAGAAGCTAAATAGGAGACTTCAAAGTCCAAAGAGTTTTGTAATCCCACACCCGTAGTGATGTGCCTGTAGAAATGAAGCCAGTTTTCACATATGGGTCAGAGCACTGGATTACATCAAGAACCCCAGTATTGATCAAGGGTGGTGGATGCAAACAAGCTCTGAGCTACAGTCTTTACTGGTATTTTCATGTTGTTAGACTCACAAAGATTAGCAAATGGGCTAGACATATATGGTGGATACAATGAGTGGATATATTAATGTTGCTCTTATATAAGAAGTCACCCAAAATGATGTGCTGCTACACATTTTCTCAGGTATGATGTGGGTTGCTAATAAACAAATCCTTAACTGTCTTTCTTCTATGGCCTGTAGCAGGACTAGTTAGATGAAAGAATCCCTGCAACATAGTGAAGAGGCAAACCAAACTTAGATGAAGTATTAATTTATGAAAAAAAAAAAAAAATGATTTTGTAATGAAAAAATATTACACATAGTTTATTTTATTAAATTAAAAATGATAAACATTTATTTTTGATATTTTATATTGGAACAATAGTATAGAATTAGTAATTCAATTAATTAATTAGTACACAATAGTATTAATTAATTTATGAACATTTCAGCAAATATTTCAACAGGCTATTCACATTGGTACCATGACTTTTGAAAACAGATTTTCTATATTTCTCTTCTGATTAAGTTGCTAATTTAATTGAAATAATCATGAATTTCTGTAAAATTATTTCATTTCTATCAATTTTTTATTAAAAGGATTCCTCCTTGTTATTTTTGACTGAATTTATATAGAAATGTGAATAAGCTTTTTTGTGAGTAAAATAGTGTTATGTGGCACATAGAACATAAATTATATGAAATGTACATTTAGTTAGAAAACATTCAATTATAACAATTTAAAATATAACAACTTTATTTAGTTAAAAGGGGAAAAGATTCCCTTGCTGTTAGCTGTGCAAATAAAAAAGAAAAATGTTTTTTGAAATAATATAAGATTATGATGAGAGGATTATCAGGAATTTGGTCTTGGTTGACTTCCAAGACGGAATTCCTGAAAATTCTCTCTTCATAAAACTTGAAAGTCAACAAATTTACCTTAAAATTAATATAAGATTATTTTTGGCTTGTAATAATGCAATATTACTATGTGAAAAGCAATATTTTTAATTTGTGATCTCATTTTTTTTCATTTTTTTATTAAAAAATATTTATTTGATTTAATTAACATTAAGAATTTATTTAGGTAATTTTAGTGTAAATGCATCAATACTTTAATATTTAAATATAAAAATTATTTTAAAATAATGTCACCTAGTTCAACATCCATATGACTATATAATTTATATCTTATTCTTTCCCTTTTTACTTCCTGATGCAGATCTCAGCAGTATAATTGCAATTTTTTATCCACTTATAAGTTTTAATTTAACAGCACAAATATAAATTTCATACTAGGAGGGGAAAGAAGCATTTGTTAAATTCAAAAATTATTGTATATTAAGATGCAAACTTACATTTTCAACTTCTATTTAATTTCTTCTCCAGCATCCTTCCTTATATTTCTTTTTTAATTATTTATTGTGTGTTTTAAGTTTTCTAATAACAATTTTAATTTCATTCTTAACATAAATTCAATGTGTTATTTTAAAATAATTTTCATATTATTTGAAAGTGGTGTCTCATTATATTTTTTTTTCTAACTCATTGAATGAGTTAATAGCTGAAATCGATCTAAGGGGACCAAGATTTGGAGGGAGACTGAATTGTAAAATCAGCAAATGTTAGTTAATGTTGAAGTTCAAGTGAAATTTATGAACATAATTAGAGTAAAATGTAATTTTTCAACATTTATATTCTTTAATTTTTTATTTAACATACTAAATTAAATAAGTCACTTATCTTTGACAAAAATATATTGTCACAATATCTTCACTTTTTAGTGTTATGACAAACTTATGGAACATAATAGATAGAAAATTTATTTTAATAAATTTATGATGAATAATATTTTCATGATAAATTTATATTAAGAGAGCTATTTATTAATGTATCTATGAATTTTTACTCCTTCCCCACTCTTTCTCCCAAACAGCCTAATGCTAGGGTTTGTGACTTACCTTACTTTTTACCCCGCTTATCTTCTCCATTAGGCTTGTAAGATCAAATTATATTCTATTCTTGCCTGTGGGTATTCATCTGTATTTTTCTTTCACATTATATGTGTGTGTGTGTGTGTGTGTGTGTGTGTGTGTGTGTGTGTGTGTGTGTGTGTGTGTGTGTGGGTGGGTGTGTGTGTTCGATTGCGTGCGTGCGTGCGTGCGTGTGTGTGTGTGTGTGTGTGTGTGTGTGTGTGTGTGTGTGTGTGTGTGTGTGTGTGTGTGTGTGTGTGTGTGTGTGTGTGTGTGTGTGTGTGTGTGTGTGTGTGTGTGTGTGTGTGTGTGTGTGTGTGTGTGTGTGTGTGTGTGTGTGTGTGTGTGTGTGTGTGTGTGTGTGTGTGTGTGTGTGTGTGTGTGTGTGTGTGTGTGTGTGTGTGTGTGTGTGTGTGTGTGTGTGTGTGTGTGTGTGTGTGTGTGTGTGTGTGTGTGTGTGTGTGTGTGTGTGTGTGTGTGTGTGTGTGTGTGTGTGTGTGTGTGTGTGTGTGTGTGTGTGTGTGTGTGTGTGTGTGTGTGTGTGTGTGTGTGTGTGTGTGTGTGTGTGTGTGTGTGTGTGTGTGTGTGTGTGTGTGTGTGTGTGTGTGTGTGTGTGTGTGTGTGTGTGTGTGTGTGTGTGTGTGTGTGTGTGTGTGTGTGTGTGTGTGTGTGTGTGTGTGTGTGTGTGTGTGTGTGTGTGTGTGTGTGTGTGTGTGTGTGTGTGTGTGTGTGTGTGTGTGTGTGTGTGTGTGTGTGTGTGTGTGTGTGTGTGTGTGTGTGTGTGTGTGTGTGTGTGTGTGTGTGTGTGTGTGTGTGTGTGTGTGTGTGTGTGTGTGTGTGTGTGTGTGTGTGTGTGTGTGTGTGTGTGTGTGTGTGTGTGTGTGTGTGTGTGTGTGTGTGTGTGTGTGTGTGTGTGTGTGTGTGTGTGTGTGTGTGTGTGTGTGTGTGTGTGTGTGTGTGTGTGTGTGTGTGTGTGTGTGTGTGTGTGTGTGTGTGTGTGTGTGTGTGTGTGTGTGTGTGTGTGTGTGTGTGTGTGTGTGTGTGTGTGTGTGTGTGTGTGTGTGTGTGTGTGTGTGTGTGTGTGTGTGTGTGTGTGTGTGTGTGTGTNATAAATTTAAAAAAAACTATAAATATATGGAGATCCATAGAAATTTTTCAAAGGTTGTCACGATACCAATATGAATAACTTGATTTCCTGAAGGTAAATTAGCTTATATAAGCAAGCACTAAATGTAAACTTTAATTAATTATTTTGCGTTAGGTTTAGTGTCTTCTTATAATATTATGTCATTATATATAAATGTATAAGTCCATAATTTTATATATGGTCTAAGTCTTAATATCTAGAGTGATTGTCAAGCATTTACTACTATATTTTCTGTAGATTATTTAAAATAATCAATAAAGTATGATACTCTCCTTGTTTTTTATTTTATTTTTTTTTTATCAAGAACTACTCAGTTTCTACTAATCCAAGAAACATTTTAGGCCTTTCAATTAAGACAGAAATTTACAGAACATAAGTTAAATGAGATTGTTTATTCCATTTATTCCAAAACTCTATAATAATAAAAGAATGTGGCTATTTTTTTTTTGCATTGTTTCTATTAAAATATAAGAATATTTTCTTTAGATACCTTTTAAAATAATATGTTTCAACATATCTCTGTTTATATAAGGCTGGCCTTAGAGCAGATGTTACTTCAGACAGCCCTGTGTGTACAAACATTGGCAAAAATATATTGTTATCTGGAGGCAATGCTGTTGATGCTGCTGTGGCAGTGACCATTTGCCTAGGGATTGTTTCACCCCATCTTACTGGAATTGGAGGGTCTGTACATATGAATAATATTTTGAAAATAAAATTGTTACCGAAATGTTAACTTTCACTATTAGGTTATGTCAATGTTATTGACTATTAAGTACTATTGATAATTTTTTTCTAGTGAGGAAAGTGAAACATCTTGTTTGTTGTTTGAAAACTATGTCAGGAATGCACAAGTATTAGTGTTTTTAAGGATTAAGTTTTACTGGTAGATAAAAAATGAATATTAATATTTGAGTGAATGAATAATAATATTTGAGCTTTTTTTATATATTATTTGCAAGTAATTATGATAAAAATTTGAAAATGACTTACTTTCTATGTTATTTGACCTTGGCTGTCAACATCTTCATTATTTGATTTAGCTTATAATAAAAATAATTTAAATTGGGGAAGCTAAAAATGTACATTTAGTTTAAAACTTAACAACTAATCTGTGGTGGTGTGACCAATTATTATTATTATTACCTTTATTGTTCACAAGGATTAATCCCTGGTAATATCTTAGACTGTGGCTAACAGGCACGGAGTCCAAGAGTTTCTGGTATTTAGAAATGTTAAAAAAAAAAATTCTGATTTGTATTATTTTCCCCCTAAAACTGTCCTTACTATGCACCATGTAGATAATAATACTCTGCCTCTTGTATCTGGCATATTAGTCCTTTACCAACTCCTAGTTCTTCAAGACTATCGGATAATGTACGAGGCACCACACCACCAAGTGCTGAAATTATAATAGGGACTACTTTGACGCTTTTGACTCCATTGAGTTAAAATTTCAGATGAAAGCTCGTGGTATTTTTTGTTTTATCCATACACCCTGCAGTTAAGTTGTTAGTGTCGAGAACTGTGTCATCAATGATGAATACCCTTCTTTTTTTTTTGCTTTTATTATGCCAAGTCAGGACGGTTATGCATAATAGTATAATTTAACAGTATTGTGCAGTCCCAATATGTGACATTTTCTTGGTTTTTTAAGACTGAAGAGGAGGAATATCAATAATAGCATATATCCTCTGTTAGCATAATGTCTCATGTATTATTTTGGCAACATTATTATGCCTCTCTAAATATTCCTTTTGTGCTAAATGCTGACATTATATGAAAGATGGTTTCAGGATGTCCTCTACATATCCGACAAGCTAGGTCTGTGATGGTCTCATTGCCTACTATCTTGCTGAAGTAATATGTTTGGCACTGCCTGTTCCTGGATTGCTGCTATAAACCCTTCGGTCTCAGGGAATTATCTACCTCTTACAAGCAATTGCGTTGTCCACATAACAAGAATCCAGCAAGGTCTGGAATTGCCCATGAAATAGTTTTCTTTTCTATGCCTATAGGAAAAATTGAGCATGTAAAACCTCGGTCTCCTCTGACAAAGTCATTGATCTGATTTAGAGGCGTGAATCCGCTATACATAGAACATATTGCTGCGATTAAAGGTTTATCATGATTACCCAAAAGTACTTTCTCAATTTGAAGACTTGCTTATTATGTAGGAACCTCAAATGTACCATCCCTTGACCACCAGCTGTGCAAGAAAGAGAAACACGTTCCACAGCTGCGCCTGGATTATACTTTCTAAATTCAGTGAGGGCCTACAGGTTTTTCTTTGTAGGGCATCTAAATCTGTGGGTGTCCATCTTATCACATCAAGTATGTCAATAATGGGGTGTAAAAGGAATTTATGACAAATTTATGCTATTGAAGCCACTATGCGCTACAAGTTTAAGTCTGTGTGCAAACATCTTAGACAGGGTTTCTTTTATTGCTTTCTGTTCAAGTTCATGTGCTTGTCTGAGCCATAAATATTCGTAAGTATAGCCATTGCCTCTATTGACACTTCATCTTCTAGCCTACATTCCCTTTTGAAACGTTTGTGTTCTGCATTTATTAATCCCAAATGATTTTATACTAAGAGAGAAATTTTTTACTATATTCAGCTGCAATTCTAGATCATTTCTACCAGTGTATTCTTTTAAATCATCCATGTATAATAGATGTGTGGCACCAACTGTTTGACCTTCTTCTTTCCCAAGCCATATCCTGTTGATTCCAATAAGTAAAATAGCGAATTCAACACAAGAATAAACCATAACGGATGAGAATCCCCCTGAAAAATTCCTCTGTGGAAAGAGAGTTTCCTCCTGGAAATGATATCTAAGCTTGGATCTAAAACTAACTAATACAGGAAATTTACTAACTATATGTTAATTTTGTGAATCGTTAAAGTTTCCAACAGCCATTCATGGGGCTTCAACCCAATTCTATGCTTTCCTGTAATCGATGTATGCTGTACTTAAATTTATCTACTTGTGAACAGCATGTTATGTGATTACTGAATCAATTATAAGGAGCTCCTAGCATCCGTAAGAACCTTGCGTGCACTCTTTTTGCATGGGAGCTATCATGTGATGAGAATCCACTGCTTGGTATAAAATATCAGCAATGCAGAGGTAAGCAGTTTATAAACGGAATTGAGGCATATTATTGGTCTATAATTAGCTGGATCTGCTGGATTTCCTGACTTAAATTTGAAGTTTAACCTTCATCTAAAAAGTGGAGAAATTTAATTGGTGCCTGAATGACTCGGTTAAAGAATAATAATAGCTTCATATGTACCGAAGATAATTTTTTCCACCAAAAGTGAATACTGTCCAGACCTGATGCCATCCAACTCTGAGCTTTTCTCAGTGCTCTAGATAGGCAATTGTGGCAATGATATATCCTGAAACTCTAATTCAGTTATGTATTCATCAGGAATCTAATGCGCCTGTTGACTAAAATAGGCTGGCTGAGACCAGATAGAGCTCCAGTACTGTTCCTCATCTCTTGTGTAAGTGCCGTTATGTCTCTGTCTTCACATGCGTCTTGTAACCTACGATAGAAGGCTCATTCATTACTCAAAAACCTATCATTATTGGCTCTAGGATTTGAAGACTTTTTGTATCTTTATACTCAGGCTACATATACTGAAAGCTGCTGTTTTAGTGTGTCTTGAAACTCAACAATACGGCAATTTGGGTGGCAGTGGGCTTTCCTCATAACCTTAGCTCCCAAATGATGGCCTCCTTCACCTTTCATGAATTGATAGAACCTCCTGATATCCTTTCTAAGGTCATTTACACGACTTTGGAGCCTTCTAAGTCATGGTGGTTGTTTCATAAATTTTTGTGTGTATATTGATCGACATGACGATTTGCTACAGATATCAAAATGCGAATTCCACAATGCATATGAATAGGTACTAGGAATAGAGCCAAAGCCCAGGAACCCACTTCTGAGATTAGGATGGTCTCCCTTTATCTCAAAATGCACCAAACTAATGAACACTTAAGTCATGGCCAAATACATGCAAAATGCTGCAAACTTTCAGCAAGTTCAAGTTATGGTTTATGCTGCAGGTAGCAAAGGTAATTTAATTTCTTTTTTGTGAAACAAATATGAGGAGAAGTAGTCAAAGAAGCTCATCAAATTTTGTGGTTTGTATTTTAATATTTTTAATGATGTATCAAGTGATGCTATGTTTGATGAATTTTTATTTTACAGAAATGGATTAATTTTAATTTACAATCAAAAGTTAACTAAGCCAGTCCTCTGTTTGGATTCTTGGACTCCTGGAAAGAATGCATTACCTAAATTGTTATTAGCTCTTTTTACTATTCACAAGAATCAGGGGAAAAAAAAATGGCATGACATAATAGAGCCATCCATTAAACTGGCTAAGTAAGTAATACCTTTTATGCTTATACATTTTTTAGGCAAAATATTGCATTTTTACTCTTTCAACTTAATGAGATATAATATTTATATTAATTAGTTAAAAGGATTTTTGTATTGTTAATATTTGTTGAGTTGATATCTGGCAGTGATACAATTTATTGGAATGCGAGAATAGTACACTAAGGGATTGGTTTTATTTAAAAGTTAAATAGTCCAAAACTTGTGACAATCATACTTTATTATGTGTGGGAGAAGATCTGGTAGTTGTATCGTGACCTCCTGAACCCAAAGTTCCCAGATTTAGGACTCAGTGGGCACTAAATAGTTTTTTTTTATTTCTATGTTTTATTTGTAATGACTCAGAAATTCTCGATATGCTCCTGGGTACACTCAGTCTTATTGAAAATTGGGCAATTTTTTCATTGCATGCATTGAAGGTTCTTGTAGGATAACATTCCCATCTATTCTTGCCAGGCTGACTTTTATCTAAGTCTAATGATACAGATAATTTGGCTATGTCTTGATTAACTTAAAGTGCATTCACTTCTTGTTTAGTAAGTGGGACATTTCTCTTTTCATACCTGAGTTCATACCTGAGTGTTTCATACCTGAGTATTTACAGCACAGAATCCTTCTTTCATGCTAAAGTAGCAACAACACTATTGTCCAAAGTTAACATTTCTCTGGATGCTTTATTAGGTCTTTTTTAACAAATATTCTCACCTTACATAATTTATTGGGTTATGAAAATTTTTATTCTAATCCTCAAATAGTAGTCTTTTCTACAGTTTCTGTTGACAAAAGTGCATATGAAGTCTACAAAGAATTCAAAGGTTTTCTTACTTTTGAGACTGAAGGATGGCTGGTGATAAAACTAAGACACCCTTGTACCCTTTTTTCTTTTTATAAAGGATTATAGCTATAAAGTTTGTTCTCAAGATTAATATTTTTGAAGATTTTTTTAATATAATTTATCTGATCCTACTTACTAGAAACCAAAGATGTTTTTCTCTAAAATATAGATATATATGAAAAAAAGGGCGTGTTCACTCTACCATTCTCTTTCTCATGGTACTTGATCTTATACTTTGAAGAACTTGAAAGCCAAGTGGCTGTAGTGAAGGTTCGCGTGTGGATTTGAAATCTTGGACTTTGTGGTTGCCTTTTTTACTGTGGTTAAGATCCTGTTACATACAGAGTAAGCTTGATACAATTTTGTTTAAAATTTACCACCT
>KZ807032.1:61851-75067 GCA_000696205.2 Oncopeltus fasciatus
GATATAAATATTTAAAAAAGTTAATTATATTATATTAACTACTTTTAATCAAAATTATTTAACAGCTATTAAAATAACTTTTATTATTTTTTTTCCCTTTACAAGTCTGTGGAGGAAGTCTAATGGGACTCGCCAATGAGGCTGATCCCAGTTGGACCCCTTAGTTGATAAGGATATGAATGACATAACACGGACTATTCATCTAATCATTAGGACTTACTTTGTTAAATACTTTTAATTTTTATTTTTATTTTAGTAGTGGTATTTAATCCTACGTTAAATTTTATACAAGAAATGCAAGGGAGTTAAAATAACCAGCAGGAGACCCAAGTTCGAGTGCCGTCTAAGGTAGTAAGATTTCTTTATTCAAATTCTTGCATTTCGTGTGTAAGGACTTACTCTCTCACCAGTGATCCATTTAATTTTTAAAATTAAATTTATTCCTTGCTAATGCGTAAACATTTTTTGTTAAAAATTTTGTTTTAAATGTTTTAAAATGATTTCTTGTTGTTTAGAGTTAGAGGTGCTTTAATTCAAGAAGCTTATGAAATGGCTAAAATAACTTGATCTTCTGTCTCTACAAGTGATGGAAGGTATTTTACTTGAATGTAAGAATTATATGTAATTCAAATCTGTATTTTATATTTATTTTCTTTAGTGTATTGTGTAAACTTTACTTCTTTATTACATTATTTAGTAGATTCTCTTAGCTCACTTACGATTTTTATTATTCATTAGAGCATAGGCCATCTTTAAAATTGAAGTGAGACCATTTGATTGAGAAATTTAAACCATTTGATAGTAAAAGTGAGGCTTCCTTTTATTAAAACAAGAAGCCTGTTTTGATTTCTTATAGAACTTTTTTTCAATATTGTAAGAAAAAGTTACCAATTTTCCATCTTAGAGAAAGGAAAATAAATAAGTAATTCTTATTTCTATTCATCTGGAAATTTCCATTTAAGTCTACTTATGCACAAACTATGAGTCTATAATACTAGATTTCAAGAAAAGGTACTCTAAGTTCAATGCTCTGGAATTGAATTGGTGCTAGTTAGCCACCCCTGAACTATACCAAATGGCATCTGAGACTATAACACTCCCTCCCACCTGGCTAATGTTTTACACAACAAATTATATAATTCTTTATTTCCCATTATTTTCTTCTACAAATATAATAAATATTTCCCAATAGGATCTACCACAATATTAAGTCTTTATTATTTTTCTTTTTATTGCACAATTTTCCCAAAGTTGATTACTGAAGTGAAACCTACGTATCTCTGCCAACAAAATCCAAGCATGTGTAACATATGTGCCAAAATTTCTGTATAGGATTGATAAAATAAAGATGTATCAATCTATTAATACAATTTCTTTAGTAGATAGATATATTCAACCAACTGGGACTTGTCAGGATAAGTGGTGTAAATATAATAATATGGAGTTATCTGATTAAAAGTGTAGCCAAAACCTGATGAAAGAACTGTCAAATTATCTATACGCAATTTTTATAATCAACAAATTGACTCATCACTTTGAAGATCAATAAGATGAATGGGAAGATAAAATAAATATTCCTTGTGTTTGGCCACTGATTTAATATACATTATAACTGATATAACTGTATAAAAAAATTAATAAATAATTTTTATAGAAATGTCATAAAATCTCATTTAACACAGCCTTTTCCACAGCATTCTTTACTGTTTGGAGTCCAAGGTCCAAGACTTTCTGTAGCATAGTAGTCCATTGGATAACTGAAAGAAAAATGGGCATAAATTATTGATAAGAAATTAAAAAAAAAAAAAAAAAAAAAAAACCCTAAATGTTGATTTAAATATTTTAATTAAATATATTGCTGAAGTGGAAGGCAAAAACTTCATAAGAGATGATGAAATTGAAGATGAAAAAATTGAACCTGCTAATTTTGAAAGTAAATGGATTGAACTGAAAGACAAGCACACCATTTTTATATAAACTGGTTAGCCAGCCATAGAGCTAGAGGTATTTTTTTAGATTTGTGAATAGATTAAATAAAAAACAAAGATAATAATATACATAAAAAAACATCAGAATGAATACAAAAAGTTAGAGAAGAATTCAATGAAAAGGTGGTTTATGATTGCATCGATCATAAAGTTAATGAATATTAGGAAGAATTGGTCTGAAATTTTTATTATAAATGGACAATATATGTAAAGAAGTTAGAAAAATGTCATATATTAAATTTATTAGTTTATAAAAAGTTCTGATTAAAGGCAAATCATATATAAGATTTAGATCATACATAAAAAAATATTTAATACATGAAAAATATGCTAAAGCATATATGAGCATCAGGTAATTGAAGATATCTATCTAAATGCTAGAGAAAATAAGAACTCTTTGCCTTCCTTATTGCTGATTGAAACTTCCGGTACATTAAAAAGTCATCTGTTTGCCTCGTGTGTCAAGCACACCTGGCAGCCTCTTGATGCCTTCTTAATTCGCGAATCTCTTCACTCATCCAGGGAGCAGGTGGGTGACGTATGAGAGCGATTTTGATAGGAGCATGCTTATTGAGAATGGTGAGAGGAAAATAATAATAATAATCGACCATTGTATCAATGTAAGCCCCTGAAAACACTGGATCCCAATCAACTGCTTTCAGAACGTCCTGAATGGTCTCAAATGTAAGATGCTCAGTTTTTTGAAAGGATACATATTTCGGAGTGAATATTGAGGTAGTTAAGTTATAGGACAGCTGAATCATATCATGATTGGATAGGAAGCTTAAAGGGTGTTGGGATGAAGAAATGAGATTTTCAGAGGAATCAATGACAAAAATGTCGAGCCAAGTGTTGGAAAATTGCAAGTGATGTGTAGAGGAAAAAGGAACGGTGAATAAGTTAAGAAAAAAAAACAAATTCTCGAAATATATCTCTGTCTGAGGAGTTTGAAAGGAAATTTGAATTAAAATTGCCTCAAATAATGATGTTTGAGAAGAAGGGAACAGTATTTTGCAATGAGGTCTCAAAGGAGAGGTCTAACTGGGTTTGGGGAGGGCGATAAACCACCACGTAACTAATATGTTGAGAATCAATACAAATATCTGTAAAAAGGAATTCAATATGGGGATTAATTGAGGTAGGGAAGCATTCAAGGATCAGGGCTTGCATACTCTCATGAACATAAAGGCTAACGCCCCCACCCAAGAGATCCTCTCGATCATGAAGCAGGAATGAGTAAATAGGAAGGCTTATTACTGAGTAAGGGATATCAGGTTTTAGCCAGGGGTCTGATACAGCTATTATGTGGTAAAAATTATCAGTGAAGTATTCCTGGAACTCATCAAAGTGTGAAGGAAGGGACTGGGCGTTAACATGACACGTTGTTAGGACACTAGTCATGTAAGGAAATACGATAGGGTAAAAGTAAAAGCTCTATAATAGTTCTGCACATACACATAGAGTAATATGAATTGTAAAAAGAGAAAAAGAAAGAAAATATACAAAAAAAACGAAAGCCTCTGAAATTTGAAAGTGAGTTAAAGAAAAATTTACATAATACAACACAAATAATAAAAATATAAATTTAAAGAAAAATAATTCATATAGCAAAGAGAGCGTGCACAATGGTGGAAAGGTCCATCCAGGCCAGCCTGTGGGAGAGCGAAGGTCACAAAGTCGAAGGCGTCATCCGAAGATGTACAGATCCTCAGGGAAGTTGACTATAACGACTGGACAGCCGTCATCTCGTCGACATCGAACTCTTCCTCTTTCAAATCAGACATACTTCAATTTTCCTGACGCTCTCTTTTGCCTGGCAAGGTAGTAGAGATGCTTTTTCATGCTACTCATTTTCTCGCTTACGTAAATAGCGTGGCTGTCATTTTCTTCCCAGCCTATGTGCCTAGTCGAGAAATCCTGCTTGACTTTTCTCAGCCTCACAAATTCGTCTCTCACTGACTGGTGAACAAACTTGGCAATGATAACCTGAGGTCGAGGGTCATCGTGTCTTAGCCTGTTTCTCACCACCTTGTCAAAGTCCTCTGTAGCAAGCTTCAGTCCGAGGCCAACCCTCATACTCATCTTCAGGACCTAGGGCAACTCATCAGAGCGCCTAGGTATCCCTCGCACTTCCACGGATCTACATTTCAGCTCTTACTCCTCTCTATTCATCCCCACCTCCAACTCTGTTATCTTGTTCCTCAAAGCTTAGTTTTCCTCATTCAGCCTTAAAAAGTGCTCACTCTGGGCCTCTATGCGTTCCTCAATTTTTATTAGGCGACTTAAGTGGTCAATACTACTTGACACTTGAGCTACCAAAGAAAGTTTTATCTCATTGATATCGCTCTTATATGTATCAAAAGTAGATTTTATTCCAGAAATTTTGCTTTTGAGGCGCTTGAGGACTTCGAGTATGGCTGTTGTGTGGGAGTCACTTGTTAGCAGGTACTCTGCTTCACATGACTTGTGGGCCCCTCACCTGGAGGTATAACTTTCCTGGCTTTCTCACACGTGGTGCAAAACCAGCTCTTCCTCAGTAATTTCCAAATATCTGCGTCTGATTCCTCTAAGTTGCAGCCTCGCCCATAAAGAGATTATTTAGTATAAATTTTAAATGGAACATATAAAAAATATGCCAAGTACTTAGACATCAGAGAAACTTAATTAAAAATTTATTTATAGTTATAATATGAAGTTATTAAATAAAACAAAAATAACAAAAAAATAAATAAAGTAAAAGTATATGTGAGTATGTATAAGTTTATGTTAAAAAATTACAGTTTTCGGAATGAAAAGACAGCAATAAACAATAAATATGCTGTGCTATGAAGAAAGTTATAGTTCATATCTTTTGAATACACTATTTCAATCATTGTTTTAACTTTTTCAATATCTCACCTTTTAGAAGTAGCTCGCTTTCTGCCAAGAGCAACAGCTCCTTCATAGGGAGACAGAAGAGGCATAGGGAACTGTGCACCCCAATCTATAGACAACCGAGGACAGGAAGTCTGCATCCATGCATCGATCTTCAGCATTTGAAGGACATTTGGGTTGATTTCAGAGAGTAAGACATTGACCCATGGTTTTCCCAATTTTTTCAGCTCCAGCTAATGGGTGTGCAATGAGGATTAATTAGAATTAATTAACCTAGAGGATGGGGCATTGCAGTATAACCTCTCCTGAATCTCTTGAAATGTTTTCAAAATACTTTGAATTTGAGGCATCATGAGTGGTTATGAGAAAAAATTAAAAGTAGGTAATGGAAAAAATTAAATTTTTCAAAATAATAAGATTATTTTAAAATAACTTTCACTGAAAAAGAGATCACATTAAGGAAAGTTAATTCAATAATTTTATATATTTAATAATTTTATGACTAATTTTTACTCCTTTGAGTTCCTAAATTACTTTTCTTGTTAGAAATAAAGAATAAAAGAAAATATTTTAGATGTTTACATAGGCTTCCACGTCCTCAGACATATTTACCAATACTTCATCCGGGTTCCTGTGTCTTGGAGTTTTTAGGTGCCAAGCTTTCGCACGATGTGCGATGGCTTCTTCAGGGCTGAATGGAGAATGAGAGTCGCTAGGAGCCTATATAGTGTCTGCAAATGCTCTGCTAAAGCTGATTTTTCAGTATGGACATAAAACATGGACATGGCTAACCATTAAAGGGAGGATGTTTTACAGAGAATGAAGAGCATCGAGAAATTAAGATCGAAGAAGATGAGACTCTTGGTGCAACTAGCGTTTCTTAAGAGATGTAGGGATCACCATATCATACCAAAGAGTTCGGAGGTGAAGAGGAAGGGAAGCACACATCGGCTAGTAAGCGTGTTGTCACGATCATCAAGGATGGTCCTAAAGGCCCAAATAAATAACAAACCTTACAAATTGGCTACAAGTGAGAAGAAGTTACTTGGAAACCACATACTACTCGCAAATTCCGTAAACAAAGAAGACTGGGACAACATCGACCGCATAACTTGGCAGGAGGTAGATCATGATTTTGTTAATCATACTGAGACACAGAAACGTAAGTTTGGGAAACTGTCAGCGTGTAAGAGAACCGAGAACGTTTACAAAGGCTCACTAAGGAAGACTGTTATCAAACTCACCGATGAAGAGTTCCCTGAGGAGACTCTCAGAGTTTTAGAGAAAGGTTTCAACTATGCCATTGCACCTAAGCAGATTCTGGTTGAGAAGATTATAACGAGCGTTGAAGTGGCCATTATGAATTTAGAACGGGGAATAGCTGAAACTCTCCGACAGGATGTCAGTCTTGCTCTGCAGAGGCAGATCCAGAGGAAGGCTAATCCACCTAAGACCAACCTTACAAAAGAAGAACATATATCTTTGGCAGACTTGAAGAAGCATGAAGACTTGGTCATCATACCAGCGGATAAGGGCAGCGTGACTGTGATCATGAAGCAAGCACAGTACATGGAAAAGATGAAGGCACTGCTCGACGACGGTACTTACAAGAAGCTTGACAAAGATCCCACGAAAAGCATTAATCAAAGTATAATGCTCATTATAAACTCCAGCAAATACAACCGCATGAATCTAAAACCGCTCAGGATTTCAGAACCCTTGCCTCCTAGACTTTATGCTTAAGATCCACCTACTTTCTCTTCAACGGGGAGTACTATTCGCCTCTAAGTCCTATTGCGGCGGACTTATACATGGAAGCATTTGAACAAAGGGCTCTTGCCTCAGCTTCCAAAAAGCCTGTGTGCTGGTACAGGTATGTAGACGGCACCTTTGTTATTTGGGGACACGGCCGCGAATCTCAGGATCTGTTTCTTAATGACTTAAATAACATTCATACCAGAATCAAATTCACCATGGAGCTGGAAGAGGATGGAAAATTACCATTTTTGGACGTGTTGGTGGTTAGGTGGCAGCCTCAGCCACTCAGTATACAGAAAACCCACATCCACAGACAGATATCTTAATGCAAACTTGCATCACTACCCGGCTCAGAAGGAAGGGTTCATAAACACCCTACTCAACAGAGCAGAGATGTAGTCGGAAAAGATTCAACTAACCAGGGAAAGAAGACACTTAAGGACCGCATTTATTAAAAACAGCTATGAAAAGGAAGTTTCTGACAGGGTTCGGAGAAAAAGGAATCGACGACGGAACAAGGAGGAAGATACTCGTAACAAGAAAGAATAGAGGGCTATTTAAGACTATTTCTCTTGCAATCCAGTAGTTTATTATATAATATTGAGGTGAATGGAAAATAAATTTATTTACAATTTTTTCAGGTATGACCCTTGCAACTTCTTAATATATTCTGGTGTTTTTGTGTATTTGAAAAAAAAATCAAAATTTTCTAATGAATTAAAAAAGAAATTAAAAAAAAACAAAAGTTCCTTTAATTATTCATTCATAAACTGAGTAAATTTTATTTAGCCTGTGATTACACTTTTATACCCATACACTCATACACACATAGACAAAAATGAAATACTAATCAAATTATAATTAGTGTTTGATTTTTTGTGTATGTCAAATACTAATCAAACAATAATGTTATTAAGCTATTATCTAGTATAGTACTTTGAATGTGTAATGCATAATTTTATGGTTTAAACTTAATCTAACATTTATTTTTACCAATAAGAGCAAGGTTGGCTGCTCTTTCGATTGATATTTATAATGGTCTTCAATCACCCTTGAGATCTGCAGTGGAAGCCCCAATTAAAGACTTGAGGGTCAGGATTGTTGCCAACTAAAATATTATTCAACCCTATATCATGCCATTTCGTACAGCTTAGCTTAAGCCTCCTCTCTGTGCTATAACTCTGGATAATTGAATTTTGGGATAAGTTTTCTCCACAAATATCAGGACAAGCTACAAGTAACAATTTAGCTCCTGACATTGCAAATATCACTAAATGGCCTATTATTCTCCCTCCGTTCCCCAATGGCATTCTCTTTTTAAAAATTATGTAGATGGCCTACTAGTGTTCCTGAATTCAAAAAAATACCCCAGATATTAGAATCCTTTAACTTCTACCAGCCCATACCTCAAACTCATTATTAATGTGAATCTGATGACCATGTCCTGTCCCGGGATATACTACTCATCAGAAAACCAGATGGACATATGCTGACTGATTGATATACCATCCCTATTTATTCAGGGCTTCTTCTCCATTTCCACTCCTCCCATCCTCACTATGGAGGATCACTATGGGATCACTATGGATCACTATGGAGGAGTCACAATGGAGGATCACTATGGGGTCCCAGCGAGCAATTCCGTCTAATGTTCTCTCTCCCTCTCACATTCTTATTTTCACACACCACTTCGAACATCCTCTCACTCAATGGTTTTCCCTCCTCTCCTATGCACAGCCTCTTCATTTCTCAATTTCTGAATTGTATGATTCCCACACAAACTCCACTTCCTCATCCCAAACTTCTTCCATTTAAATCATGATTACACCTATACCTGTCTATCACTCACTTCCTTACATCCCCACACTTACCGACAACTTTAAAAAACAACAAAAGTTCAAACTAAATAATCTCTACTTAGGCCTCCCACGAAAGATAAATTGAACTCACCTCAAAGACCCTACACCCATTCCCTAATAGTCCAATATAGCTTATTCCCTGTTCTAAAACAAATTTTTCTGCTTCATATATTGTCCAAAAAGAGAATCATCTCATCAAAAGAATAAAACAACACAAATACAGCATTAAAAAAAACATTATTAAAGACTCTGTAGTCCCGCATTAAACAAAAAGCATCCATCTGCTTTGGATAATTTTATCTTGACCTCTGAACCAATCCTTAATAAAAGTCTGATTTAAAAAAAAAAATTAATGACAAAATATGTAGAAACATAATACGTTAAGGAGTAAGATTCCCCACAATCAATGAGCTCTATAATAAAAAACTACATTTTATTCAATGTCTTGGATAATTTTTTAATTAATTAATTATTAAATATTAATGAATAGGGTCTAGTGCTGTTCCTTTTGTAGTTATTTTTTTATACAACTGGTCTCACTAGTAATAAATCTTAAAACTTCCTTTAAATAAAAAAAAAATTCTTGCTAATTAATTTAATTGCACTAAGCTAGAAATGATTCCTGGTTCAAGGACTATGCATAAGATATTAGCACAACAAATGGATCATAGCCATAGAAATAGTACATGACTTAAAAGTATCTTGTGCACTGCCTATCTTATATGTTTCAAAATGGTCATTTATAAACCCTTAATGTGAGGGAATAGAATAAAAATCTATCTGTCGCAGCCAGGACTCGAATCTGGATCTCCTGCTTTCTGGGCCGTTATGTGTCCATTACACCACCAGGACTGTGGTGTAATGGAAACATACCAGCCCAGAAAGCAGGAGATCCAGGTTCAAGTCCTGGCTGGGGCAGATAGATTTTTTATTCTATTCCCTCACATTATTTGTTTAAAATTTACGTGGCATAATAAACTACAACTAAATTAATACTTATAAATGGTCATTTATAATTTTAAAACTTCTTCAAATGGAGAGTTTTCTTACTGTAGAGATAATTAGATTATGTTTTTTTATTTGTTTTTTTATTTATTTAGGCAGATAATTAAAAAATACAAAAGGCGTTTTTTTGACCATAGATATTATTATTAGATGATTTTAGTTGGGGTTCGGTCAAGGTAGATCCAAAAAAAAAAAATACAAATTTTTAAAAAAATTGTATTTTTTAAATTAGTATTTTTTTTTTTTATCTACCTTGACCAAACCCCAACTAAAATCATCTAATATTGAAAAATACACTTTTTTCATTACATTTTTTGGATCTACCTTTACCAAACCCCAACAAAAAAAAATCTACATTTAAACCTTCTTGTTTCCTTTAGTTAAATTTAGAGCATAAATTATTTATATTTGTACCTAATTAACTAACCATAATACTGACTATATATACCAGGTATGCAAATTTAAAATGTCGTTTTAATTCCAATAGAATGCGCTCTTAGCCTATTGAAGGATTTGCTTATCTCTAAACGCTATTTTGTTTGTTAGTCATTTGTTTACAAAAGTCAGTTGTTTTTAAGTCGTTTACGTGGACGTATCATACCTTTCTTTGGTGTTAAAAATGTCTAATTTTAAGCCAAATAAAGAGCATTTGCGGCATGTCATGATTTTCTTATTTAATCAAAAGAAAAAGGCATCTGAATGTCATCGAATTTTTGTTGAGACTTATGGCGATCTTGCTCCAACCGTCAAGACATGTGAACGTTGGTTTCAACGTTTCAAACGTGGTGATTTTGATGTTACTGATCAAAAACGAGAAAATCGACCAAATCGACTACGAGCTTCTCAAGCCCGGCGAAACAGTCAATACCGAGCGCTACCGACAACAAATGATCAATTTGAGTCACGCATTGATCGAAAAACGCCCAGAATGGGCTCACAGGCACGCCAAAGTCATTCTTCAGCATGATAACGCTCCTGCACATTCAGCCAGATTGACTAAGGAAACGATTTCTTCGCTTGGTTGGGAACTCCTACCCCACCCGCCGTATTCACCTGACCTGGCGCCTTCTGATTATCACCTCTTCTCATCGATGGGACACTCATTGGCGGAGCAACACTTCAACAATTTCGAAAACGTACGAAAATGGCTCGATGAATGGATTTCAAATAAAGATGAAGCATTCTTTTGGAATGGTATCCATATATTGCCCGAGAGATGGACAAAATGTGTAGAAAGCGAGGGCCAGTACTTTGAATAAAATATATTATACTTTTTTTTAAATTACTGTGTATATATTTTATGAAATAAACGACATTTTAAACTTGCATACCTGGTACAGCATTAAAGACAAATATTAACACATATAATCACAGTCATAACTTAATTAATAGGAACATACCTGCAGAAAATTGAAGACCTTTGGGCTGCCTTGTCTTCCAAGAGTTCCTAAGATTAGGCCAAAAGAACCAGCGTTCTTTGCCGCTTCAATGGACTTCTCCCTTCGGGCATACATATCTTTAAAATCATATTTTTCTTGTGTGAATTTCTTCTCGTAAGGGTCATACCTATCTTTCATAGTAGAATTAGACACTAATAGACAATAACAAAACAAAAAAAGGCATTCATCAACATAGTGTTAAAAAAAAAAGCAACAAGTCACTTAATAAATCGATCCAAGCACTTATATTCTTTTACAAGTATCATATAAAAAAAAAAAATAAAAAACTAACCGCCTATTGAGAGTGTAAAACTTTGTAGCTAGACATGATCATATTTGTAAAATATATATACAATCAATACCACTAATGTGCATGCTCCATGGTATTAAATAAAATTATAGTTTAAACTTATTTATTTATTAGTAGATCCAAAAAAATTTACAAAAATGTGTATTTTAATTGTCTGCCAACGTTTCGGCTTACATTGTAAGTTGGATATGGGATCGAGTCATAAATATGGGATCCTGGTGCCACGACATCCCCTCTCGCCATCATTATGACCCTGATGATAGCCAAAATGTAGGCAGATAATTAAAAAATACAAATTTTATTAAATTGAACTTTTTGGATCTACCTTGACCAAACCCGAACAAAAAACATCTTCTAATAATCTTTACGGTCAAAAACTCAACATTTTAACTTATTTATTTACTTTTTAAACATTTAATTGTTTACCAAGTTATAATAAATGAGTAGAGCAATCGAAAAGCTTTTTTCAAATGGAGAGTTTTTGACCATAGATATTATTATTAGATGATCTTAGTTGGGGTTCGTTTAAGGTAGATCCAAAAAATACAAATTAAAAAAAAGTGTATTTTTTCAAAGATTATCTGCCAACATTTCGGCTTACATTATAAGCCATCTTCAGGGCTATAGAAATATAATGTCATGAGAATACAATAATAATTTACAATATTATAATACAGAATTGCCATAATGTAATGTGATATCAAAAGTATTAATGTAGAAAGAGAATTTAAAAACATCTATTAAAAAAAAAAATTAAAACAGTAATTGACCACACCTGCCTATCATGAAGACGAGAGAGGATGTCCTGTCCCTAAGTTCACATTTCCATGACTGAGTGGAAAATATAATTTTTTAAAAAAGACACCATGCGTTGTGGAAGGGTGGGGGGGGGGAGGTAAGAGACGGAAGGTACAGAGGGAGAGCGGCCTGTTTCAAAAGAGGGCAATAAAAAGGACAAAGGAAAAAAGGAAGGGTATTGTTGGGAATAAGTAACTTTGGAACTGGGAAAAATGTTTGACAGGATTATTTTGAAGGAGGGCTAATGGTTTTAGAATGTTGAAAATGTTTGTATAAGTTGAAGAAATTTGTTCAATGTCCGTACTGTCATTAACTGGATTGTGTTGTAAGTTAATGTGAACGGTTTCAGATAAAAGGCGTTTGTGTTCATAGGGTTCAGTGCAAAGAATGGTTATGTTCTCGAAGTCAAATGTGTGTTCTTCATGAAAAACCATTCTTTTCACTGAACCCTATGAACACAAATGCCTTTTATCTGAAACAGTTCACATTAACTTACAACACAATCCAGTTAATGACAGAATGGACATAGAACCAATTTCTTCAACCTATTCAAACATTTTTAACATTCTAAAAACCATTAGCCCTCCTTCAAAATAAACCTGTCAAACATTTTTCCCAGATCCTAAGTTACTTATTCCCAACAATACCCTTCCTTTTTTCCTTTGTCCTTTTTATTACCCCCTTTTGAATAGGCCGCTCTCCCTTTGTTTCTAAATACTCTTACATATCTTTCAACATCCATACTTTTGATATCACATTACATTATAGCAATTCTATATTATAATATTGTAAATTATTATTGTATTCTCATGACATTGTATTTCTAAAGTCCTGAAGATGGCTTACAATGTAAGCCGAAAGGTTGGCAGGTAATCTTTAAAAAAAATACACTTTTTTTTTAATTTGTATTTTTTTGGATCTACCTTGACAAAAGCTTCTTTTTTTTTGTACACATTAATACAAACCGAACTAAAATAAAGTTAAGCAATTGATTTGAAATTGTTATTTCTATCCCACAAAATTAAAATATATTCAGCAATCAATTTTGGAGATAAATTTCTATGAATATAATGAAAGATTTAATTCAAACGAAACAAATTTTTATAAAGTTTTTTTTATTATTAATGTACTCACATGCTTTATAAGCTTTGGGATGAAAATTTTGCAAAAAAAAAAAAAAAAAAA
>KZ807032.1:85333-103037 GCA_000696205.2 Oncopeltus fasciatus
TGTTTATTTTAAAACCTTAATCTGTTGTAGTGTCAATAATTTTAGTCTTAGTGGTTAGATTGATTAATTATTTCTTGAGAAGCTAGTACTCTATACCAAAACAATAAATTCCTTATGTATAAATAAGTATATGGAACTTTTATATTAAATATTATAGACAACTTATTACTATATTAAATAATGTTTTATTACTATTTTATAATAATTAAGAAATATTAATTTAATTAGGAACCTTGCTCTTGATCACTGTCATAAATATTATACTACCAACTAATACTGAGTCTTGAATTATTAAAATTATATAGAATCTGCAAATAATTATCAGTAAAACTTACTCTTCGAAATTTTTTTATTGTAGTTTTTATTAATTCCAATTTCAGTTTACAGAATATTTTTATGTCTGTTTTTAATGGTAGTGAATGTTGCTTTCAAAATTATTTAGTAGATTCATGCATATACTATCTTCATACATGGTACAGTTTGAATCAGATATCTCAAGTTTAATTCCTGGCTTTACCAAGATTTCTCAAAAAGGAAAACAAAAATTGAGTTTGTAATAATTAAAATAAACAAGTCTACTTAAGTTAATAAATTATTTTCCTATTTACTTTAGATATAGAATGTTTGCTGTGATTCCCATATGCCTCTTAAAGCTCATCCTTTTTGCTGATGATGCCTTCTTTTGGTCCCAGATATAAGAAAAGTTCTCTATCTAGTGGGCTGTCTTATTACATAATTGGTTGTATCTTCATACATAAGGTCATTTTCTTTCTTTGAGCAATTTGAAAATATGAAAAATATTGATCCCATATTAAGTGAAAATAAGATTTATTATTTGATGAGAATAATCAGTCAAGGAATTACTTATTAATTATTTTAAATTTCATGAAATACAGGACTTCAATTAGGGGAAAAAGTAATTGTGAGATACTTAGGATCTTAGAAAATATTGAATTTCAAATATCGTCTACTTTAACAGTAAAGTAAATGTCTTTACAACTATCCTGTCTTAAAATCATATCCCCCCTCCCCTTAAAATTTTATGTTTAGGTTTCAAGACAGAATCTAGATTAGAGTAATAAAAAAAAAGCTCTGTACATAATTTTATATATATCTATGTATAATTTTTTTTTTAAGTGACTATAAAACAATTTGATAAAATATGAGATTTAAGTAATTTATTAATGTACCCAATTTTACATGAGTTTGATCCATTGACTCTTTCGATAGATTTAAAATTAAAATTGATCACACCCATCGATTTGGGGTAATACCATTTTAATAATTGCATTGAGTTTTACATTTTCTATTCTTTAAGTTTTTACCATATCTCTAATGTTTACCCTGTAGACAGATGGCCTTTGTGGGAGACTGCAAAAATCTAAATGGATAAGAAAAAAACACTTATTTGCTATTTTATTTTATTCAAAACTAAACTAAAATTTGGAAGGTATTTGGCCCCTGCCTGAATGGTGATCAGGTGATGCTAATGGTTAAAAACTTAAAATACAATAACATTGAAATAGCTACACTCGTTTATTGTAGTTAATTTTTAAAAAAATACTTTTAATGAAACCAGGAGAACTTACTTGGTGATAAATATATTAAAAAAATTGAATTTCTTACAATTGTATATAGATACATATACTATAAATCAATACAGTTTTATTTCTCTATAACTTGTTAAATCCAACTTCTTTATAAGGAAGAGTTTTTTTGGCTGTAGATATTATTCTTAGATGATTTTAGTTGGGGTTCGTTCAAGGTAGATCAAAAAACACAATTTTAAAAAATGTATTTTTTTTTAATAAAGGATTATCTGCCAATGTTTCGGCTTACATTGTAAGCCATCTTCAGGGCTATCATGAAGATGAGAGAGGGCGTCCTGTCCCTAAGTTCACATTTCCAAGACACGGGCTATCATGAAGATGGCTTCAATGTAAGCCGAAACGTTGGCAGATAATCCTTTATTAAAAAAAAAATACATTTTTTAAATTTGTGTTTTTTGGATCTGCCTTGACCGAACCCCAACTAAAATCATCCAACTTCTTTATATGAATTAGAGCCTTCAAAATGATTTCCACTGATTTTTGGGGCATTCTAGTAGATTTTCAACAGACTTAATTTTAAAGAGATTTTGAGTCTCCATTTTGTTTTATCATTTTCTGTTAGTTTTTTATGCACACAAGTCAAAGGAAAGTGCCCCTGGGAAATATTAAATCTGGTTGATGTTCTACCAAAAACTTTGACTGCTTCAGGTAGGCTAAGAGAAAAGTCGTGTGACCTTTTAGAGAACAATTCTAATTTAACAAAATTAACTATTGTTATTGTCCCCCAAAAAATATACCCCTTCCTCTCAAAATATTGTGTTTAACGTTTCAAGAAATTTATAATCCAAGAAAAGAAATCATTGTCTCACATGAAATTTTTAGAAAATTCTTGGATGAACCAATTTAATGTAATTTGGAATTTTAGGTCCTCTTCATTCCGCCATTTGCCTAATTTAAAATCAGCATTTACCCTAAGGGGTTTAATTAAGGATTACATTTTTTAAAATATTCTAACAACCAGAAGGTTACACTTGTTGACCTGGGCTTGGTAAATTGTTATTTAACTTACTTACTATTAATTGTATTAAAAATAAATGTATAAAACAAAGAATATAATTTTATAACATTTATATTCTACAACATGTTTTTTAAAATAAAAGAAAGATATTTAAAAATGTAATTTCAAGATCTTATTTTTAAAAGTAGAAAACGAAATTAGTGTTTAGGCTTTTCTTTGCAAATCCTTTAAATAATTAATTTTTGGTTCAAATCAAATCGTCTGTTAGTTTCTTGATGTAAAGCTGTAATGTGAGGACCCCAGGTGAGTCTTTTGTCGAGTCCAATGTTTTTCGGGTATGATTTAGTTGTGGAGTTAAACTAGTGAACCAATAGAGAACATGTTATATGGCTCCTGCACGGGGTAAAAGGAAAGGACACAATTGATATTGAAAGAGAGGATGGCTGTATCATCAGCAAAGGTGAAGAGATGGATGGACGTGTCTGCAGTGTGGATAAGAAATAGGAGTGGGTTGAGGATTCCTCGGGGGACACCAGCAAGTCGAAGAAAGGAAGAAGACAAAAAGGAACGGCAAGATCAGGAAAAATTATGGTTGTAAAAGAAGAATTTAAATGAGGTAATTAATGGAAGGAAGGTTAGTTGAAGAATAGGCCTGGATGACAAACCCATCAAAGGCTTGAGCCACATCTAAGGAGACACCCGAGATACTCCTTTCACTCAAAGGATGAGGAAATGTGAAAAAATTTGGTGGGTTTGTTGTATTTTGGCTGATAAAGGAATATTGGAGTGCATCAAGAACATTCTCATGTGGTTTGATTATGGATGAGAAATACTCAGCAAAAGTGTTGACTATTTATTTATCTGTTTTTGCCCATGAACCATTTTCACGACAAAGAGGATGTTTAGGATTGGAGAGGATATGTTTTTTTTGCAATTTAAATAGATTAGACATTTTGTTAGTTTATTTGTTGTGCATTCAGTAAAGTTGATATTGGGTTCTTTCTAAGTTCGTCTTTTAGCTGTCTTGTGAGATTGTTAAGTCTTGTTTCGTATGAGGGATATTTAATTCGCTGCTATCTACGTAAGGCTTTTCATTTTAATAATCTTATGAGTTATGTGTGAGTAGGAAGTGAGGTCTTGCTTTGTTTAATATTGCGTCTTGTGAGATTGTTGATGTCCAGATGACTGTTTGTATGTCTGTTATCAACTTATGTACCGCTTTGTCAATGCCTTGGTATAATTTAAGAGATATATCAAGGTTAAGGTAGGATTCATAATATGACTGAAAAAGTCCCAATCAATTGGACCTCGGATTTGAGGAGGTGGGCATTCAGTTTGGTAAGGGTCAGTATTGGTGTTAAAGGAAAAGATTAGATGACTATGATCAGAGGAGAGATCTATAAAGTTGATAAGGTGAGAGGCTAGTGATTAAGACAGCATAATATAAAATAATCAATCACAACAGGTTGTTTGTATCGGGAGGTAGACCATTTAGAGGTTTGCAGGTAGTAGGATTTTATAATGTGATGAGCCAATAACATATTGGATTTGAAGTCCTGCAGCCAAACTGTGGATGTTTAGCATTAAAACTTCTCCAACGATGGAGGGAAGTCCTAGAGATTCATGAGAGCCTCATTGCAGGTAGCTCTAGTTCACCTTACGCCTCTGAGGTTTAAATTATAAAACTTTTGGAATAGGGCATTCATTACCTTGGGATCTGGTATATTAAGGTATTTCTTATTTTTTTATGTGGCTCTTGAATTTTCTACTGCATAGAAAAGTGTTTCCAAAGAAAATATATCATTGTTAATTTAAAGTAGGCTTTAAATTAACAAAGAATACTGAGAGTGGCTTCTTGGTGTTTCGCTAGAGAACATTACATGCATCTAGAACAGAGATGAGACCTAGCTGGTCGAGCTTCCTACTTGATAAGTTCAGTCGGCTTGGAGCGGTGAAGTTATCGAATGTAAGGTTTTCCTCCTTTAATTGGTATGTGTAATACTCAGGTGTTTTCTTATTGAAGGCACCTCACTATATCGGGATATTTGTCTGGGTTCGTTGCTTGTATGGTATAGCTTCGGTTCCATGTCGCTATCTTCAGGGGCTATGGGATTAAAGGAGTTTGAATCCCCCTTAGAAAATCTGGCTGATAATTCTCAAGAGGGGGGCGCATGCAGTAGTTATCAGCGGCAATGAAAGTATCATTCGTGATATTTTCTGTATACTAAGTATATATATAATATCCCTCATTGAGTGAGGGTCTGATGTTTTTTGGAGGACCCATGGAAAGCATGTCACCATCTTAATGATTTAGTATTATTATTAAGTAATGTCACATACCTTGTCTAACATAATGATATGTTAGACAAGGTATATGACATTAAATTTCGCGTGGGGTCTGCACAGCGACAGGGTGGGAATGACAGGTCAGCTGATTAAGAGCAGGGAACCGGCCGAAACGAGAGTGGGGCGATTCTCATGTCCATATTGACTTGAAAAGAAAGATTGTGTGTATACTCACTATTTGTGTGAGATTCCTCGATTTAATAAAGGGGTGAGCACTTTTTCACATTTCCAAAAAATTATTACTGTTGTAACAAATATAGAGACTTCTTGTCATGATGTATGCCGGTGCCTAAATTGCAATGTAAAATTAAATGAGTATACTAAATTCAATTGAGAAATTAATGTGTCATCAATCTTATTGGTATATATCAATATATATATGTATATAAACTCCCCTCAAACATGGACTTTTAATGTTTGTGTGAAGTTCTATTAATCAACTATGAAAACCATTGGCTTTTTTAAACATTTTCAAGAAATTATGAAATGCTTAATTAATTTTTAAATAAAAAAAGTTATTTAAATTAATAACAAGCCAAGTAATTGTTATCAAGTTAATTGAAAATTCCAAAAAATATTGATTAAAAAATTAACAATTATTAAAGAAAAAAAATTAAAGTGTTATTTACATGGATTTTTGTTCTATTTACAGCATTTTAAAATTTAATCTTCTCAATGCATGGTAGGGATCAAATAATCATTTTGTTCAGCTTGTTTACTGCTATTGTAAAAATAAGTATTTTTTTAAAATTCTATTTAGAATTCAGTTTCATAATGGAATGAAATTATTTTATATTTGATTGCAAATAGCTCTGAACAAAATAAAATAATGTTAATCTCTCACTTCAAATAAGAACATCATTTTTGGTATTGGGGATAGAGATCCATTTCAATTTATCAACAAATTAATTATCTTTATTTGACTGTAGTAATTTCTCCAGGATGCTGTTATGTTACTACCTGTGAATGATTTTTGAAATAATAACTGTACTAGTTTTAAATCCACACTTCATGCACCAAGTATTTCTTTGTTAATTGCTGGAGGCTGTCAGTATCGTAGGTCTAATCTTCAGAGCTGAGTCATCACCATGCTTTAAGACTGATTAATATGACGGATGTACTCAAACTCATATTAAATATCATCTAAAAAAAAATCATGACTGTAGTAATCTGAAGATGGGATCTTCAATCTTGAAAGCAGTCACAATTAGTAAATAGTGATTGTGTTTATTTATTCAACTATTCTTCTTCTTTTTTTTTTTTCTTTTTATGTTGTCTTACAGTTTAGAAACTTATTTAAATGTTTGCGTCTAGCAAGAATAAAACTATTCACTTATGTACTTCAATAAATAATGTTTGAAAGCATTGTTGTTTTATTATTTGCAGAAGATTATTTACTATGCCAGGCTTCTCAAATCCAGACAATTCTCTAGGGTGTAAAATTGTTTCTACTTGTAGGAAGAACAATGAACTTGGAATACCTTCAATATTTGCCACCATCCTGCTACTTGATACTCAAACAGGAAAACCAAAAGTGGTAGGTTTTCTTTATATATCCTCCTACAGAAGAATTAACAGCTACCAAAAAGTAATCTAAATTAGTACAACTAACTTCAAAATGCAAAAATGTTATTTATTTTATCTATTAATTTATTACAGACATTTATTGACGAATATTAAGAACTTATAATCTATTATTTTTATACCATATTTATCTTTTAAATTGGAACATTGATAACTAGGGTAAGATCAATAAAGTAGAAGAAAAAAAATTTAAATAGAATTGATTGTTTCATGATCCCATCCTAATATTCATTCGTTTAAATACACTGCCGGACAAAATTAAAGGATCACTTACAAATATTTATATTATTATTACATAAGAGATAAAAATAGAAATTCCATTGCCCCAGACTGGACTTTGTGTTGTATCTTATCCAGTTAATCCTGTACCTGTTTATATTCCCACCCGTTTATGGAGAAAAGGGTCAGTTAATCCACTTCTTTTCTTTCTTCCTATCAGTAAATGGTTAGTTGTTAGCAAAGATTCATCTTATTGAAGATTTTCTAACATTTAAGAGACTTTAGTTTTTACTTGTGAGTTTAGTAAGAACGTTGTGATGGCCAACAGAAGAGCATTGACCGAAGAGGAATCAATTCGTGCTGTTGCTTTGAGTGAAGAAGGGTTTTCTCAAAGGCATATTGCGCAACGGCTCCAGCGGTCACAATCCGTAGTGTCCAGGGTGCTTAATAGGCACCGTCGAACTGGAGGGCATACAAGAAGAGTCGGACAAGGCCGTCCGAGGTCAACTTCCCACCGTGACGAGAGATTTTTGCAACTGCATGCTCTTCGGGATCGCCGATCAACTGGTAACAGTCTGCGTGGTCTCCTCCAGAGGTTCAGGAATGTGCAAATTTCAGAGCGAACCGTGAGAAGACGACTCAACGATTATGGATTGACCTCCCATCCTTCAGCTACTGGACCTCTTCTCTCCAGGGAACACCGGGTTGAGCGCTTGAGGTTTGCTCGGGAGCACCTAAACTGGACTCAGGAAGATTGGAGCCTCGTATTATTCAGCGATGAGTCAAGATTCTGTCTCCGATCTCCAGATGGACGGGAAAAGGTATGGCGAAGGCGGGGAGAGAGGTATGCTCCATGCACTTTTTCTCCAAGGGTTGCGTTTGGTGGTGGGTCAGTGATGGTGTGGGGGGGCATAAATTTAAACTCCCGTACAGAGTTGGTTCTTGTGAACCGTGGCTCTATAACTGCTGACAGGTACATTAGGGAGGTACTTGAGCCACATGTAATACCTTTCGCCAGAAATATCGCAGGTAACTTTATTTTTATGCACGATAATGCCCGACCTCACGTTGCTCGATCAGTGCAAAATTTCCTCAGACAAGAAGAAATTGACGTTATGGTTTGGCCACCCAGAAGTCCAGATATGAACCCAATAGAGCATGTATGGGACATGCTTGGAAGACGTGTCCGCGCCCGAGACCCACAAAATTTGGCAGCTTTAAGGGAAATGTTAGTGGAAGAGTGGAACAACATCCCAGAACAACATGTAAGAGCCCTGGTCGCTGGAATGGGCAAGAGAATGGAAGCAATTATCAGAGCTAGAGGTGGGAATACCAATTATTGATCGTTTTCCTCGAATTCTTCCTTTTTATTCAGTTTTGTTATTTCATTTCATTTCAAAGATTTGCTTTTTCATTTTGAGACTGTAGGACATTTTTATTTTTTGATTTGTTTTCCTATTAAAAATTTCTAGAAAAGAATTTTTTATTTTGTATTACCCTTATAATAAAGTGTGACTTCCAAAGAAAAAAGAATATTTTCAAAAATACCCTATACAGTTCAGTAATTTCAAAATATTGAAGTGATCCTTTAATTTTGTCCGGCAGTGTATAATAAGATTCGTGTGAGTGGTTGAAATCTCAGTTTGGGGAGCGATCTGATTAAAGTTCTCGACAGGACTACCTCTGCTCTTTGAGGCAAGGACATTGTTTTCTGAGCCCAATGTGGTATCTGTCAACTAGTAAAATTCTTCTGGTAGTTATCATGGGTGTAGGAGGCTCACAGGACCTCCTATTGGCCAATTTTCCAACTTTCCCCTCAGCCTGATAGGACATTTCTGATGTTGGTGCTCGGCTCATGGAGAATCTCCTTCAAGTGCCGAAAATCTATGGGGTTCTGTATTTGTTCTATGTTAACAAATGCATCAGTTGGCTTTGTGGATCCGAAGAGTCTAGGCTCCTCTTGTGTGCGGAGGAGTAAGACACTCCTAGGGTGTACTTATGTGCCCTTAGCCATATGCCTGCCTTGAATACGCGATCGAATCATTTTTCCAGGAGCAAGTAGATCAGTCCTACTCCTGACCCCAGTTAATCTTTAAAAGCCTCTGATTTTCTAAGGAAAAAAAATTGTGTGACGCCAGGAGGGAGTGTACTGAATTCTCGCTGGTATAGTAGCGCCATGACAATAGCACGCCCTGGTAAAGAACTTGAGAAGTAATTAGTTTTGGTCAAATTATGACAACATCCAGTTGAAATCTTAAAAGTCAGGCTTACGATTTTTAAGGTTTAGCATTTATTAGGTGTAAATGAGATACTCTCTATTATCTCTCGCCTAAGGGCTCGGCCCTTTAATGTTTCGAAAGCTCCGCCAGACATCCAATCTGCTTCTTGATGTAGCTTATGGCCTGGAATAGCTTCACGGAAGTTTTGGGTAAGTTAATTATCCTTTTGGAAAAGTTATTTCTGCTCGCTGAATTCGAGGTTGAGCAGACCTCTTCAATGGCATTTGAACAGGTGTCATTAATCTTAGATAGAACCCCTCTGATCCAAGAATCTTCTATGAAATTGCAGTTTCGAACTCAATAATTTCCTCCTTGCTCAGGTGTTATTTATATGAGTTCTCTAGTAGATAGTATATTCCAGCTTTACTCTCTCTATTGCAGCCAAATAGGAATAAGCGGTGAGAGCCCAGATTTGATCCCTTCCTTTCCTTCCAGTCTGACTTGTGGTATTCAGGGCTTCATTAGATGTAAATAACCTTTATTTACATATTACATTCTGTTAAAAATAAATAAAAACATTTTGTAATCTGATTACAATGAATAGTAAAAAAAATAAAGAAAAGATAAATGACATTAATGTAAGTCACATAAGGAGAGAAGGTGACCAATGACACCACTCTCAAATTATTTACAGACTATGTCCCCCAAGTAAATTTTCAACTAAGAAAAGATTCTCCTGATAATGTTACATACAATAAAATTCCTATACCTCTCTCTGATTCAATCCGTTACCTTGGGTTCCACCTTGACTCACAACTCAACTGGAATGAACATACTAAAATCAAACGACAAGAACTCAACAGACGCTACGGACTCTTATACAGCCTTATAAATAAGCGCTCGCACCACATTAGAAAATAAACTGACCATCTACAAGACCATAATACGACCAATCTGGAGCTACGGTGCGGAACTGTGGGGTGCCGCTAAGCCTTCCAATATCCAACGAATACAATCCTTTCAGTCCAAAATTCTCAGAATAATTGATAACGCACCATATTATGTGTCCAACTTTATCCTTCATCACGACTTTAATATTCCTTTTGTCAAAGACCTTATCTCCACCCGCTTCAAGCTCTTCCATAGTAAACTCCTCGCGACCTCCTGGGTCTTAATGCCTAAACCTATTGGGAGTGGGGTCGATGAGCCCCTTCTCCCTGCACAGTGATGACCATTTATTTGTTCTATTGTTGATTTTATTTTTTAATTTTATTTTATTTATAGTATTGGTGTTAAAGGANGGGCCCCTTCTCTCTGCACAGTGATGACCATTTAATTGTTTTATTGTTGATTTTATTTTTATTTTATTTATATTTTTTTATATTTATGTACACTTTTTTTAAAAATTTATTTATTGTATCCGTCATCAAATTACAAGATGTTAAGCAACAGAATGTAATTTATTTATTTAAAAAAATAGAACTATGTCCCCAGGAGGCCGCGGGGCCATCTTCTTTTGAGTCGACGGGGATGGTTGTTGGGGTCAGAGTTGGAAGACAAGTTCTGTGTTAGTGGATTAAGATGGAATGGCAGTTTACTGTGGGAAAGGCTGAATCGGGAAGAAATCAGATCCTGAACAAAAATAATATTAAAAAGCCTGGTGAAGAGAGGAATTGGATACTTAGTAGGGAGCATTTGCGATTATTCTCAGGGTTTTGGATTGAAAGGACTGGATTCGTTGGATATTAGAAGGCTTGGTGGCACCCCAAATTTCTACTCCGTAAGTCCTGATTGGTCGTAATAAGGTTTTGTAGAGCGTCAGTTTGTTCTCTTTTGTAAGATTGGAGTTCCTATTCATGAGTCTGTATTGAAGTCCATATCCCCGATTGAGTTCTTGTCTTTTAATTTTAGTATGTTCTCCCCATGTAAGTTGTGAGGTTGAATTTAAAGGAATATTGTAAAATTTCACAATTTCAGAGAAGTCATTTTTCCGCAGTTGGAAATTAACTTGAACGTCATACCTTCTATTATCCGTCTTCATTGGTTTCTGCAAACCATCTTCTGTTGGCGAGCGCTTTCGGACATTGTCCATCTTCTGGCCGAATACATGCGTACACTGTCACTGTCTGTAACCAACTGCGTTTGTATTCTGTGGGTTAGTCAGATGCGTCAGGTATAGCTGTAACGGTCACTTTGTCGGCAATAAGGTCTGGTCACACGCGCGAGTTATAAGGGTCAGAGTCCATTATTGCAAGTATTGGTTGAGGCAGGGATTAGTTGTAATCTCCTTTGTTGAGGTAAAGTGTTCCGAAAGTTTTTTGTAAATGTGTTTATGTTTGATAGTGTATGCCTATGGATTATGCTGTCTTATGTCTTTTTGCGTTGTTTTCGGTTTGTGTGTCGTCTGTTCGTATACGTTTGTGTGTTCGTTTTAGTAACAGTAGCGGTCTAAATATGTTGTCAGATTGTATTTTAAGTTGTTCGTTAATAATGTTATTGTCAGTGGTCTTTGTTTTGTAGATTTCCATGTTTTCTAAGATGTCCATCTTCCGTCCTTTCTGTTGTTTATGTAGCAACGTCATGGTTGTTTGTATGTCGGTGAGGTCGTGTCCGTTGTCTTGCAGATGGTTTGCGTAGTTGGATTCCAGTTTATTTTGTTTGTATGATCGTGCGTGTTCGTCAAATCTCGTTTTGAGTTTTCGTCCTGTTTGTCCTATGTACGTCTGGTTGCATGTACATGTCAGTTTGTATACTCCACTGGAGTTGAATGTTTCAGTATTTTTGTTGTTCGTGTGTAGGTTGCGTTTCAGTGTATTGTCGGTTTTTAATGCTGCAAGTATACCTTCTTTTCTAAATAGGTTTGTGAGTTTGTAAGTTTCAGATCCTGTGTATGTTATTGTGAATCTATGATTTGCCTGTTCTTCTTGTTGTCTGTTCATGTGTGTTTTGTTGTTGTATTTCGTAAGTAGTTTGTCTATAGTGGTTTGTTTTTATCCGCTGTTGAGCGCAATTGCGTATATCGTCTGTAGTTCTTTGTCATAGTTTTCTTTTGTGAGTGGGATTGTCTTCATTCGTCGTATTATTATATTATTATTATTATTTATGTCTGAATGCTGCGAGTTTGTGTTGTGTGGGGTGATTTGATGTTGCGTGTATGGTGGTGTCAGTGGCTGTCGGTTTTCAGTATATTCCGTAGGTTAGTCTGTCGTCCGTTCATGTAATAGTTATGTCGAGGTAGTTGATTGTTTGGTTGTTTTCTTTCTCCATTGTGTATGTGATGTTGGGATGTAAGTTGTTTAGGTCTGTTAATATGTAGTGTACGCATGTATTCGGCCAGAAGATGGACAATGTCCGAAAGCGCTCGCCAGCAGAAGATGGTTTGCAGAAACCAATGAAGACGGATAACAGAAGGTATGATAGTTCTATATTCATTGGTGGTGGAAATAACCTTTTAGATTATTTACCTGACACAGCTAGTCAAGGGAAGGTACTAGTAACACGCATGCTAAACAAGACTAAACAGCTACACAAGACAATAGCCAACATCAAATTCAACAAACAATGTCAGACACACAACATAATACCTAGATACGCTACAATAAACATAAACACAAAATCAGTTGCAGCACAACACACAAAAATAAAAGCACAAAAACTATGGATTAAAACAAAAATACGTTCACTATACATTAAAAAGAACAGATTGAACAACTTAAAACGAGATTTGACGAATACGCACGATCATACAAACGAAATAAACGGGACTCCAACTATGCAGACCATCTGCAAGACAACGGACACGACCTCACCGACATACAAACAACCGTGACGTTGCTACATAAACAACAGAAGGGACGGAAGATGGACATCTTAAAAAACATGGAAATCTACAAAACAAAGACCACTGACAATAAAATTATTAACGAACAACTCAACACACAATCTGACACCATATTTAGACCGCTACTGTTACTAAAACGAACACACAATCGTAAACGAACAGACGATACACAAACCGACAACAACGCAAAAAGACATAAGACAGCATAATCCATAGGCAGACACTATCAAACACAAACACATTTACAAAAAACTTTCGGAACACTTTACCTCAACAAAGGAGATTACAACTAATCTCTACCTCAACCTATACCTGCAATAATGGACTCTGACCCTTATAACTCGCGCGTGTGACAGACCTTATTGCCGACAAAGTGACCGTTACAGCTATACCTGACGCATCTGACTAACCCACAGAATACAAACGCAGTTGGTTACAGACAGTGACAGTGTACGCATGTATTCGGCCAGAAGATGGACAATGTCCGAAAGCGCTCGCCAACAGAAGATGGTTTGCAGAAACCATTGAAGACGGATAATAGAAGGTATGATAGTTCTATATTCATTGGTGGTGGAAATAACCTTTTAGATTATTTACCTAACTTGAACGTATTTTGCTTCTTTGATTTTTATTTTCCAATTGCCACATCATTGTTTGATTTTTTTCGAGGTGATCTTTTAGATTTTTAGAAGCAGTTTTATGATCGGGATGGGAGGACAGGATAGCTTTGTCGTCCGCAAATAGAGCTAAGAGTGTACTTGGATGGGTAGGGATGTCAACATGAGGTAAATTATTGCCGTCTCCGTGGTGCTGAATTCCAAACTCTTTTGGGGTGAATCCTTTTGCTTTCCAAAGAAACTTGATTCTCAAGAGCCCCAGAAAATGCTGATTTAATTTTCATAATGGCAAAACAATGCAATACTGTGCTAGTCTATGATTATGGGGTTCAAATACAAACTGACAGATATAACACATTGAACATTCTGTTGAAACTATATGAATAGTTTGAGTGTTATTTAAAATATTTATATGTATTTACGAGAGAAGTAGAAAATTCTAAAAAATAAAACAAATAAAACCGTTGGTGAGTTCCTTAAGTTCCAGTCCCACTTACAGGAAGTAAAACAGCTCAGAAGATTTTAATAGACGACGTAAGAGTACCCGAAATAGAAGGAAATCTCTTACCCCAAACAAACAAACTCTCATTCTATTTTCAGCCCTGAAGAAGCCATCACATGATGTGCGAAAGCTCGGAAAATAACAACAATTTGACACGGTCCAACCCGTAAGAAGAAACGGTAAAAACAAACTCTGTTATTCTACCAGCCGAAAACAATTTAGGAAAAAATTGTATAAAAGTTTATGATTATAGATACATTACTCGAAAAATATAGTGTTATATCATTTAATTTAAAAAAAATTGTAATCTCTCATATTGCGATGTTGGTGCGTAATGTAAGGGCCTATCATGCAGTAGGCATAAAAAACTTGAAACCAAAGAGGTCTATTTTTTCGACAAAATAAATGCAGTGTTAATGATTTGGAGATATAGAAATTAAAATACGTACCAGGCTATTTAAATTTCACAGATATTATTTATTTACGATTTGGTAGCCACTTTTTGAAATACATAACTCTTTTAAGGTTACAATCATGTAACTTCTCCATACATCCATTTATTCTTCAATGAAAAGTCACGTTAATTTATAATATTTAGTAAATTGTCCATTATTCTCTTGAAACTGCTATGGAAAACACCCACATTTCATTCATTAGTGTGTACCATATGGTTTTACGAGTATTCATTCCTCCTCATACTATTTCGTATTTTACTAATTTTCTATATGTGCTCGATACCCTCTAATAAAGAATTTCGTCTCAACACTATATATATATATAGGAATCATGGATAAACACAAATCTATCCCTTGATTGCTATAGCTATATATATATATATATATNCCCACGTAAATTTTAAACAAATAATGAGAGGGGGGCGCCAGGGGATCCGTACGGGTCTCTCAATCCTGACGTCGCGGGTTCAAATCCCGCCCAGGTCAATCTTTTATTTATAATATAGAAGCTTGTCCTGAGCCATGGATGTTTAAAATAGGGTGGCAACCTGTAGATAACCCCTCCCTCCAATGACCCTAAGTGGTTGCAAGGGAGGCTAACAAAGGAAAAAAAAATTAATGAGAGGGAATAGATTAAAAAATCTATCTGTCCCAGCCAGGAATTGAACTTGGATCCCCTGCTAACCGGGCCGGTGCATTTACCAATTGTGCTACCAGGACGCGCTAGATGTCTCATTCAATTCCCTCTACACTAGCGATAGGCTAACCCACGAGAAAATCGAAAACTTCGTCTTGTACTCAGTTAAATCTCTTGTTCACGAATAGTCAAAAAATCCCTAAATTTAAAAGGCACATAAAATGGGATAAACAATATCATAAAGAACATTTAAGAAAATGATAAATATATCCTTTTAATTTTTCGGTGTCTAAACTCGAGATTAAATGAGGGGGCTTCGGAAGTTCTGACTTCGGAAGTTGTAAACTCGAGTTTACCATTTTTAACAATATCGTGCCTTCTGAACACTTGATAATACAATTTAAGTTTCTCATTGTTTCATATCCTAATAATATGTTAAACTTACTACTAAATTTAAAGACATAAAATGTTGCTAATTTATCGATTCCCAGGTAATCTTTAAGGTTGAGGGTGACAGTATGTTCTCCTCGCTGCTTTCCTGTTGGGGTTTTTACAATAAATTCTTCCGATTTAATTTATATTCCCTCGGGTAAGGAATCTGGAGAAATATAAACTTATCTTCTAGTTTACTCATGAATAGGAAATTTTTTTTTTTCAATATTCACCTTTGAACATTGAGAGATCAATATTGAAGTTCGAAGTCTGGATAAAGAGTTAAGACTCAAGCGAAGATACAATGCTTAGCTGCAGTAAGTTAGTTGTGAAGTAAGCTCCGATACCTGTTGGTGTATTTCTTCGGTACGTCATGAGAATCCTTCTTTAAAGTGCTGCAGTGGCTGTGAGAAGTCGCTTCCAGTGTTCTGCTGTTCGGGCGCCAGTTAAATCTCTTGTTCACGAATAGTGGGAAAAACTTTATTTCTCAAAACAAAAGTACTTTATAACTTACAACTTACTTACTATTACTAACTATGACTAACTTAAAACTAACAAGGCTAAGACAGCCTTCTAACCCTACGACTAGACCGACTCACGGCTAACACCGGAATGCGGGAAGCAGGGATTCCGGGGTATATGTAGTATTTACAAACAAAGAAAGTGCTGGTGAAGGGTCGGTCGGTGAAGGTTCGACATGCCGCCAAAGGGATGCAGGTAGAGTGCATGCCGACAAAGGGATCCAGACGGGTGCATGTTGTAAATCTAGGGGTTGAATGTCTTTAAGTCTCGAAGATGCTGACATTGTCAAGCCATTTGTTGACTCTCGTCATTTACTTTATTTAATTTTTTCTTTATAAATATTTTATTTGGTTGTGGTATTTTATCCCACATAAATTTTAAACAATTAATGAGAGGGAATTGAATAAAAAATCGATCTGTCCCAGCCAGGAATCGAACCTGGATCGCCTGCTATCCGGACCGGTGCATTTACCAATTGGGCTACCAGGACGCGCTAGATGGATAAAATACCACAACCAAATAAAATATTTTTTTACGATTTCCACGATTTATTAGATCAGTCAGTCTACTTCAGACAACTCATCTAAGGGAGTAAACCTCTGCAGAAAATCAGAGGCTTTTAAAGATTAACTGGGGTCAGAAATAGGACTGATCTACTTCCTCCTGGAAAAATTATCCGATCGTGTATATGAGTATGCACTAGGCATGTATAGATATATGGCCAAGGGCACATAAGTACATCACAAGAGGCACTTAAATATTCTTCGGATCTATATAGCCAACCGAAATATACCACTTGTGTTACACACACACACACTTTAAAAATAAATTATTAAAAGTTAACAAATAAATATATATTAAATATGAACATTAAATTCATAAAACTCGAGAATAAATAAGAAAACAGTTGTGTAGAGGGACACAAGCTATTAAAGCAAAGATCTGTCGTTTTTGATTTTATGACACGCTTTGTAGATACTGAGTTAGGTGGGTGGATTTCAAATATCATCCTGACTTAAAATATTTCTACAATGTCTGCACATCAATGTAAAACTAATTCTCTGAAGAAAAGAAAATATAATCTTGAAATATCGGCCTAGACTCAATAACCTACAAACTCATTTGTTAACCAGTCGATAACTCACTCATCATATATATATGGTAACACGTTACAAATGTCACCGTTAAGTTGACTTACAGCTCGCAGATAAGGAAGAGTGAACAGGAAGTGGAAAGAGAACAAAATTAGAACGACTCGTCCTTGATTTCACAAAGAGTGACTTCTCGTTTCATCAATACGTGATTTTGGAGCTAAAAATTATCGTACGCATGTACATTGTGAAATTATTCTCAATACAGCCTCGTCGAAAATGAATTAATGTCGTGACTGCGTCGCCAGGACTCGAGATGACAACAAAACTGTTTGAAAATCCTTTAAGAAGATTTACTGCACTTTCTCCTTCTCCCCAGACCACATCCTCTCTCCTGAAGAAATCACATTAAAATGGAATCATCATTCAAATTTTTTGTAAATTTTGAAATTAAAAGAAAAATATCTTACATTGGTAAAGTAAAAAAAAAAAAAAATTCAATGTGTTATGGTGGAAATATTGCGCTATATAATATAATATCTAGTGTTTTCACCACTAAACTTTGGTAAAATTATAATTAAAGAGAAGTGGTGTTGACTATTGGCTATTCACTTTTTTTTTTTTTTTTTTTTTTTTTTTTTTTTTTTTTTTTTTTTTTTTTTTTTTTTTTT
>KZ807032.1:107177-123800 GCA_000696205.2 Oncopeltus fasciatus
CATTTAATTATTTTAATTTATATATTCTTCATTTTTCTAATAAATTATATTTAATTTTCGGTTAGTTTGAACTTTTATATTATTAAAGTATTTTTCTGCATCCTATAGATTCGAATTTTGAACCGAACAAAAGAGAATGCTGTTAAGCTTTCCAAAAAACTACCATTTCCTGTTAAGTTATTTGACTCGATTGAAGACTGCTGTAAAAATGCAGATGTTATTTGCACCACTACTTATGCAAATGAACCTTTCTTAAAAATGGCTTGGCTAAAACCTAGTGTTCATATCAATGGTAATACTTTATTATTATTATGACTATAAATAATTTTATCTTCAGCAATGAAAGGCACAATTTTCAAAAGATCAGCGTAGATTATTATTATTGTGAGTAAATAATTAAATAAATAAAATTTTTTATTAGTAATCACCTCAATGATTCCACTCCTTTACTATTAGATGAGCAAAAAATTGTATGGCAATCTACTTTATCTGTCTCAAAGCCTACTCTCCAGGCCCTCCCATTAGGTTTTATGGCTGCCAGTTTCTTTTGAAAAATGTATTACTTAACCTAATTATTTGATTTAGTAATTTTTAGAATATATCTTTGCAAATGAATATTTCAACTTTTATTTAGCCTATCTAATTTGATTACTGGTGATGAGTTGGATAGAAAGCGAGAAACCAAGCATGAAATGGAGAAAGCTGTTGCAAATCAACAGATATCACGAGTACAGTTGGCAGAGCTTCGTCAGAAAAGAGATTCTCTTCAAAGAGAGATAGATCGTGAGAGTGTTTATGTGTCTAAATTTGAAGACTTACTTCAACAAAGTTCACTGGAAATTCTTTCACATAAGAAGCAGGTTATTCTTATGTTTATCATTTTTGTTGTATATTTAATAACAATCCAACCAGATCCATTCATATAATTGTCAAATATTTAGTGAAGTCCTACTTCTTCCCATAGAAAATTATTTGTGATAATGTCCCTTCCTACAGTAATGTTTTCATTGACGGATATACCTGTTTTTATTTTACATATTTATATTGTTTTCTCCATTATAAGTATAGTGGTCCTTCACTTATCCAAGGAAATTTTGTACAATAGCTTTCGGATTTAGAATAGGATTGTGAATGAAACTATATAACCCATGAAACTTATTTGCATGGGTAAAGTAGACATTTTCTTGGTCTTACTACACCTTCCTGAACCTCCAGTTTCATTACTAAAAAATAAATCATGCTAGTAGATCTTGGAATGGAATGGAAAAACCTCTATTTAGTCTGGATAAGCTGTCGATTTAACAGTTAAGTCTGGTAACTTAGTACTTGATAATGTTTGAGATCATTAATGTGATATCAAGTGTTGGTCTAACAATTTTTTTTTTTTAGGGTTCCATTTAAAATAGTTTGAAGGTTGTTCCCCTGATTGTAAAAGAGCAAGGTAATGATTGAAAGGAACTGCGCAAGAGATGGAGAGGGTGGCTTTCTTTGAACCGAGAGTCAGGAAACAAGAGGCATTGCTCCCATCTCCCTATCTCTTGCTTATTGTCTCTTCCAGAATTATCTTGAAGTGTCTCTAATTGTTTAAATTTCACTAAATTATAAATTTTATCTAAATAAACTAATCTGTCTTTATGTAAAGTTTTTTCCGGGTTGGACCGTGTAAAAACTTTACACGGTCCAACCCGGAAAAAACTTTACATACATCTGAGGACTGTGGAAGCCTACATGAACAACATAATCTGTCTTTAGTTTCATTGCTAAATATGGCTGCTATATCAATCCAATTTCTTACTTGCATTTGACATTTCAGGCAATTCTTCCCACTCATAATTATTAAATTTGTTATGTAATTTCTTTAATATTTAATTTATGAACAAAAAAAATCTGTATTGATTTTCATTACTTTAAGCTATTTAACTAAATATTACTTCCTCTATATTGCAAAAACTATTTTTACTTACACTTGACATTTCAGATAATCCCCCACTCCTATTTGTTCAATTTGCTTAATACCGAACACAGCCTTTATTTTTCTTTACAAGCTGCATGCCTAATTTCCACTGTAATAAAAACCAATTGTGGCTTTTAAACAGTTAAGTTAAAATTTTAAAATCACAAAATTCCCCACTCAAATTGTTCAATTTGGCTGTGGCTCTCATAAAATATTTTATTAAAAAAATCTCTCTTGAGTTTCATTCTAAACTAATATAAAAAGAAAACTCTTTAGTCGTGCTTGAAATTTGATGTTATTTTCTGCACTTCTGCTTTTCATTTAAAAATCATTCCATGCACCCACGCATACGCATCCAAGCACACAAATGTAGGTTTATATATATATATAGTACAATCATGTTTACTTNAGCTTGTTGTGTTTTTGGAACAAACAGAACTGACATTAAGATATTTTGTCTTACTCTTTTGGGTAGTCTAAATTAAATGGTCATATTATAAGAAAAAGTCATGAAAATATTTATTTACTATATATCAAATTCAAAGAAATATGTAAAGCTTTTTTACTGAGAAAAAGTTTGTTTACCTCTTTTTACAATTCTATATATATATATATATAGTGACTATCATTTTCGATACTTAGTGGGTGGAGATTCTATCAAAAACATTTTCAAAGTATCTGTAATTAGACTATGGTTTTAATCAGAGGCAAAGAAGGATAAGACAAAAAAAAATATAATGAATGTTTCTAAACAAATTTTATTTACCTGGCAACTTAGGTAATATCTTTCTTTAATCAGTCAAACTTTTAGGAAATTAAGCATTTTATAAATAAATCTTCGACCCCGCATGCAGAGCGAGAGATTCAACAGTATAAGACTGGCTTTAGGAGAGGTAAATCCACTATGGATCAAATCCGTGTGCATAGGGCAATTAAGGAGAGAATCCATGAGTATAAAATGTTTACTCACCACTTATTTGTGGATTTTAAGAATGCTTATGACAGCATCAAACATCCTAAGCTGTATGGGGCACTGAACAAAATAAATATTCCCTCCAAGCTTATACACTTGATAAATATGAAAGTTTGCATGCAGTCTTTTTGCTCTGTAGATTTCTGCTTAAACAGAGGACTAATGCAAGGAGATGCCTGGAAGGGGATCCAGTTCCACTTGGTATTAGAAAAGGTTAGGCAAGTGTACATCCAGAATAATGGCGCTATATTCAACAAATCAGTCCAGTTGCTCAGTTATGTGAATGAACTAAGCATTGTCGCACGATCCTATGCAGTGCTTACTTGTGCTTTCTTAATGCTACAAAGATCTGCTGCTCTTATGAGGCTGGCTATTAATCATCGCATAACAAAATACATGTATACTGGAATAGGCAGACTCCAGGAAATACAAGTGGTTATAGAACTGTGCACCTTTGAAAGAATGAAGGATTTTACATATCTTGGATCTCGGGTAACAGCTACAAATAATATAACTGTTTAAATCAAGAATCTGATCACCTCTGCTAACCGATGCTATTTTGGTCTGTTGAAATTATAAAGAAGTAAGCTCATAATAGAAAACACTAATAAGACCTTTTCTAACTTATGCTTCCCAAACATGGACCCTAACCAGTGAGGGCAGAAAGGATCTCTTTATCATCGAGAGGAAGATCTTACATAGGATTTATGGGCCAGTAACAGATGAGGGAAGCTAAAGGTGAAGATATAATAGGGAGCTTCATGAACTTCTCAATGATATAGATGTGGCAAGCTGGGATGCTTGGGTGGGTTGGCCTTATTGCTCGCATGAGCCCCGAGGAAGTGCCCAGAAGAATCCTGGAAGGAGAAAAAAAGAAAGTTAGAAAGTTAGTTGGCCCAAACTTCTTTAGATGTATAGTGCAACACACAATATGTTCGAGACCTGCTTAGGGTCCGAAATTAAAGAGCAGCAGCTAAACCAAGCTGAATGGTGGGGCACAAATGCCTATTATCTGAAACCATACACATTAACTTATAACACAACCCAGTTAACGACAGAACTAACATAGAACAAATTTCTTCAACTTATTTAAACATTTTCAACATTCCGAAAACCATTAGCCTTCCTCCTAAATCAACCTGTCTAACTCGTCTCCTAGTTCCTTAAAGTTACTTATCCGAAATAATTCTTACCCATTTTCCTGGTATTGCCTCCCTTGATGCAGGCCGCTCTCCCGTTGTACCTATCGCCACACCCTCTACCCTTCACTTGTCCTACTTAATTTTTCCTAATTTTCAAACCCTACCTCTCAGTCATGAACATTCTATCCAGGTGACAACACATTCCCTCTTGGCTTCATGATAGGTAGGTATGATGAACCTATTTTGTTATTGTTTTTCCTTAACATTTGTTATCACATTACTTTTAGTCACGTCAATTTTATGTAATAATAATGTAAATCATATAGTTTTTGTTTTTCTTATGACATTGTATTTTAACAGCCCTGAAAATGGCTTAAAATGTAAGCCGAAACAGTGGCAGATAATAAAAAATACATTTTTTATAATTGTGTATTTTAGACCAACTTTGACTGGACCCCCAAAAATTCTCTACTAAAAAACTCTCCATTTCAAATAAATATATTTTTAATTTTGATAGATAGAGGGTTGGCTTGCATATTAATTTAAAAATAATAGAATTAACAAAAACTAACTTCTAAATACAAAAAAGTATCTACACTTTAAAAAATGGATGCAATGATTGACTGATAAATAGTAACTGTTAATATAAAAAGGTGAAAATGTATAATTGCAATGTACTGAGAAATAAAAAAAAAATAATAAGAAAATTAATATGGTTAGTTGAATATGATAGCAATGAAGAAAAACATTTTGCGGTTCAGTTCAATATTTATTCAATGACATTGAAATAAAACAAAGTGGACAGATCCAACAGGTACTTTCATCTGCTTATTTATCATACAGTGATCTATTCTCCCATCTGATTAAAAAATATTTTTTTGTGTGGGCTGCCTAAGAAAATATATGAGGTAGAATAACTGGTTAGAATGAGAAAATTCGGTCTTCTTAAATCTGTCTGGGCTTCTTTAGACATTTACAAAGCATATTTATTCAAACAATGATAGTCTTTTAACAAATGAAAGGAGAGAGAGAGCTTGTTGTGTTTTTGGAACAAACAGAACTGACATTAAGATATTTTGTCTTACTCTTTTGGGTAGTCTAAATTAAATGGTCATATTATAAGAAAAAGTCATGAAAATATTTATTTACTATATATCAAATTCAAAGAAATATGTAAAGCTTTTTTACTGAGAAAAAGTTTGTTTACCTCTTTTTACAATTCTAGTGGTATCATGCATATATTCTACACTTGTATCTTTTAATCTCAAAGTTACATTTACATGGTTCTTGTATAGTAAATAAATGTTAATCTGTTAAAATAGTATAAGCAGTATATAGTATGTATATTTGTAATTAATTTTCAGATGAATGATTTAATAAAAACATACAATCTGGAGGTCATGAAATATTAATATTTTGGCTTGGATACAGCTATGTTAGATAGGAAGATGGTGGATGAAGATATTTCTCAAGCTCTTCAAATTGCACAAGAGGCAATAAATGCTGCCAAAGTTGGTCTCCGGTCTCTCACTAATTCTAATTTCATCAATCCATGGCTGAAGTAAGTTAAGATGCCAAAATTGGTTGAAAGCAACTTTTTTTTTTCATTCTCTAGGTCAATTTCATTCTTAAAACCATTTTATTATTATATTTTAAAAAAATCTTAGTTGATGGGACATTCTAACATCTATTAAAAGAGTTGTTTTACTAATCAAGTATGAGGTGAACAAATTAAAATTAAAACTCAAGAACTCAATCGAAGACAAGGACTCCTATAAAGACTCGTGAATAGGAATTCTAATCTTAGAATAGAAAACAAACTGATGCTCTACAAGACATTACCACTACCAATCTGGACATACGGTGTAAAAATCTGGGGTGCCGCCAAGCCTTCCAACATCCAATGAATCCATTCCTTTCAATCCAAAACCCTTAGAATAATCGCAAATGCTCCCTATTACGTATCCAATTCCTCCCTTCACCACAATTTTAATATTTATTTTGTTCAGGATCTCTTTCTTCCTGCTTCAGCCTTTTTCACAGTAAACTGGCATTCCTTCTTAATCCACTAGCAAAGACCTTGTCTTCCAACTCCAACCCCTACAACCTTCCCCGTCGACTCAAACTGAGATGGCTCTGTGACCACCTAGGGACAAAGTCTGTAAATAAGTTGAGAGTAGTGTCATTGGTCACCTTCTCTATTCATGTGATTGTTATTGAATGTCATTTTTACAATTCATTGCAATCAAATCACAAACTATTTTTATTTTTAACAGAATGTAATAAGTAAAAAAAGGTTTAAAAAAATGAATAAAATAATGTGGAATGAATAGTTGACCGTCAAGTTCTATGAAGAGAGAATTTTTGGGAATTGGGTCATGGAGGTTAAGCAATTAAAAACTAATTTGGTTTTAAATAACAATTTTGATTACAAATTAGTTTTTAATTGCTCAACCACCATGACCGAATTCCCGACAATCCTCTCTTTATGAATCAAATAATGTTTTCTAAGCAAAATTCATGATGGTGTAACTTTTATGTTTCTATTATTGTAAATCAAGCAATGGAACTGTTAACAGAAAACAATTTCTGCTATGGGGGCTTGAATAAAGCTGAGTAATTTTATTATATTAAGCATTTTTATATTTTATTCTTTATNTTTTTATATTTTATTATTTATATATTAATATAAATATTTTTTTTTGTTTTCAGGCTAAACAAGAACTTGAATCTCTTGAAAAAAGTTTATTTGAAAAGAAGAATATAGTGCAAAAGTGTACAGAAAAATATAATGAATTATGTGAAGAAAAAGAAGGGGTAAGAATATTTATTTATAGTAAAAGCACAATTTTTATTGATTAAATTCTGGATGAATTGGGAGTTGAAATGCAGTAGTAAACTTGTTAGTTATTAATGCTGGCGTTAGTCACTATTTTAGTGTTATTGCTGATGTGTTCTTTAGCATTATCACAAATATTTAAAGACTTTTTATTAAATTCACTTGGTTTATTATCATTTCTACCCATATGTCTGGTTTCTGACTAAAGAAAATATATTTTTAAAATGTAACTGTTCTGGGTTCTGTATATTTAATATTTAATTTACATTTATTTAAGAAATGGTGTGTGTGTTTATTGAATGAGTATATTTGAACTTTTCTTAAATAAATAAATATGGATGATATATAAGAACAGGAGGAAAAATGATCATAGTGAACACACTCACAAAAAAAATTGTTTTTAGCGTATGTGTGAAAAAGACACATTTAAAGAGCACAACATTAATAATTGTTGGTTTTAAACTAACCAATAATTATTAAAGAATAAAAATATCATTATAAATATTTAACTGTGGTTTTTCATCCAAATGTGTAATATTTCCAAAAAATTTGCCTTTATTAAATTTTTTCTAACACAATATGATAGAATATAAATCTTGGCATTAATAATTACTAGAAAATTACCCTAACAAATTAAAAACCCAAATCACAGACTGAAAACGCCACTTAAATTGAATTCTAAGAATGTTAACATATTCTCAGGAATTAAGGATTCTTTGTATAATTTTGTTCTATATTTATTTATAGTGTAACTTATTCATTTATTGCTTACTATTAATAATGCTATTTTACAGATTATAAGGAATTTGGAAGAAGAAGTCAACTCAATTTTCAAAATGACAAATGAGTTAGTTGAGTCCAGTGAACTCAAGAAAATTGTTCAAAGAAAGGAGGAAGAAGAGAGGAGGTAATTCTTGAATTAATCTATCAATTTTTTGATTATTCTCAAGAGCTGCTCTTGCCATTTTAATACTTGATTGCTGGTCAGGCCCAGGATATTTTGGTGTTATGATGTCAAAGCGTAGATAAAAAATGATATTAAGAGTAATTTAATGATCAGTGCTAATTCAAATTTGCCAATACCTGAGAATACTATTCAGTAAGCATTTTATTTATATAACCAGTCTCTGGAGTTGACTATAAACTTATGTCTATTAATTATCTTGTTTATTCATCTCAGTCAATAGTTATTAATTAGTTGTTATTAAGTAAGTTATTTAAAATATGGGCATGTTTTGTAGGCAATTGGTGAAGGAAAATGTATTTGTATTTGTTTAAATTTAAAGGAGCAAAGTTATTTAATTATATGAATTAATTCACATTTCTCAAATTACAATCGGTTTATTAACCTTTAATTATCGGTTGGTTAGAACTTAAAAGATTAATTATCCCATGATTAGGGCTTAGTCTCTTTAAAAGACCAGTGCTAAATGCATAGTTATTAACAATTCAAGGGAAGTATTCATATGTAAAATTCAGAGTGAAATACAAAAACAAACAAATTCATCAGAATTATTCTCATTGATTACTTACATTCAAAATTTTAGTGTTTTGTCAACCCTATCCAAATTTATCTATTTTAATGCTTTTTAGTGCAAGGGAACAGAATAAAAAATCTAACTGTCCCAGCCAGGACTCGAACCTAGATCTAATGCTATCCGGGCCGGTGCATTTACCAATTATGCTACCGGGACCAGTCTGATAAGTTATTAAAATCCCCGCACTAGTGTCGAGAGCCTAACCTCCAGATAAATAAGTTCGAATGAAGTGAACTTGAAAGAAGATTTATTTTAAAAGTGAGTACAAATACATAGTTACACTTACAGACTACACTGAATGCGTAGCCGTATAATGCGGGATGTTTTTTTTTCTTTTTTTTTTTTTTTTTTTTCTTACCCTCTTTTATTTTATTTTTTTATATTTTATACAAGTAATAGCCGCCATTGGCGAACCAATAGGTGGTTATGTAAGAGTTGACCTTATATTATTAATTTTATCTTTGTAATACTTGAAGGTGTGATTAAATTGATATTATTACATATAGAATATACTTATTCTAGGAATAACATAGTAAGAAGTCTGAGGGGAGGGACTTCCGTGTTTAACATATTGAACTAAATACTAAACTAAAACTAACTTAAGAACTATCTTATACCTAAGATTATTTACAAAGTTTGTTGAACAATTCAAGGAATTGTCCTAAAGGGTGAGAAGGTCAAGGATGGTACCCTTCTCGTTATTAACAGACCACCTCATGGGTAGCATTGGAGAGCTAACTTCTTTGAAGAGAGGATTAGTGCAGTGGCGGAGTCCGTCAAAGAATTTAATGTGTCTCCTTCGGATGAACTCCGTGACTGTGGGTATCTCGAGCTCCTCTTGGATAGTTGACATCTTCGCCCTTTGAAGGGATGTAAGAAATACCAGTCTTTTTAGAATTCCATTTTGGAAAGACTGGAGTCTGCGTAGAGTGCTGGGGTACATGTATCTCATGCTTGGAGCGCCATGCAGTAGGACAGGTCTGATAATCGCTTTATATATTAGAAGCTTAAGTCTAAGCGATAGATTGGGAGACATTAGAAGATGGTGGAGTCTGCGACTCTTAAGTCTCGCAAGCTTAATCCAACTGGTTACATGTTTGGAGATGGTGAGGTTCCTGTGTATATGGACTCCCAAGTAGTTGAGACATGTGGAAACTTTCTGTATTTTCCCCCATATTGTGAAATGGGTCGGTAGTCTACCTTTTTTCTTTTTATGATAGGTCATGATGACCGCATCAGTTTTGGATGGATTTACACGTATACCGATGTTATCCAGGGCTTTGACGATGTCTTGGCAGGCGTCTTGGGTGGTCTTGAGTGCTTTGGCTGCCTGGATGCTGGAGGAGTAGACTCCAATGTCGTCAGCGTAGGCCGATATCTCTACTCCAGGGAATTTCATGTTGATAACATGGGCTGTGTAGATGGTAAATAGGGTAGGGCCGAGTACCGATCCTTGTGGGACACCGCAGGTGGTGGCTTTGGGGGAAGATACAGTGTTCCCAACTCTTACGGAGAAGGTCCTTCCCGTGAGATACTCCCTGATGATGGATACAAGTAGGGAGGGGAAGCCATAATCACTTAATCTTCTGATGAGGATTTGGTGGGATACACAGTCGAATGCCTGGGTACAATCGAGAGAGATGAATGCCGTGGCTCTGTTCATGGTGATGTGCCGAGACGCATGTGATTGGAGTTTGGCCAGTTGATGTTCACAAGAGAGGCCTGTCCGAAATCCAGTCTGCTCGGGAGGAATTATATTGCTTCTGTCACAGTGATCGAGGATGTGTCTAAGCAACAGTTTTTCGTATATTTTTGATATATGGTTGAGCAAACTGATGGGTCTGTAGTGAGCAAGCAAATCACCCTTTTTGTACGGTTTAAGTACTGGAACAATGATGGCATGTTTCCAGGCATTCGGGAAGTATCCAATTCTCATGGAGGAGTTGTAGAGATTTAGTAAATAGGCTTTCCCTTTTCTTGGAAGCATCTTGAGTAGTACATTTGGGATGGAGTCGGGGCCAGAGGATTTACCCCCCTTTGTCCGTCAAAGGGCAGATTCTAGTTGGTTAATTGTGGAGTATAGTGGTATGTGTGTCTCGTTTGTTAATGGGGCGGAGTCTGTGGGTGTCGTTTGGTCAGTACGTTTTTGGTCCATGCTGTGGTAGTACTCTGAAAGCGCAAGGGATTGATCTTCTTCTGTGGAGATGAAGCCATTTGTGGACAAGAGGACAGTTCTTCTCTTTGCGCAGGTGCTTCTGAGTAGTTTCCAGAACCTTTTTGGGCCTCCATGTGTTAATCTTAGTTGGTCGTGCCACATAGATGTTTTCCACTGGGCATATAGTTTGGCTACCTGTCGTGTGAGGGAGTTAATGATGGGTGGTAGGTTGCCTTTGTTTGTTCTGGCGTGGATGTTACGGAGGTTGTTCCTCTGCTTGACTAGGTGGGTAATGTGTGCAGGCATCTTCCGCTGATGTACTGGCTTAGGAGAGAATTTAGGGATTTTCGCTTCGGCCGTATCATTTATTACTCCAGTCAGAACGTTGATAGCAAGGTCTACATCTCCAGGAGATGTTAGGGGGCCTATGCTGGGGAGGTATCTTGTGACTTCCTCACGGTAGCCCTCCAAGTCAGCTTTGTGGAAAAGGTATTTACTGGGACCTGGGAAGGTTTTTCTGCCCTCAACACCATAGAGTACTGGGCGATTATCAGAGGGACCAAAGTCAAGGGGCGTACAGTTAGTGATTAAGTGTATGTCCTTTGTAATTAGTAGGTCAATTGTCGACACAAAATCTGGATTCTTGACATGTCGAAAGGTATGCACCCCAGGGTGTACTACTCCTAGCCTAGTCTTTGTGATGGCTATTCCCATGGGATTAGGAGTTTTGCAGCCCCATACGGTGTGTTTCGCATTTAGGTCTCCAAGAATGATGTGTATCCTGTCTTTTTCAGCAGTTGTGACTAGGGTCTTAACGGGAGTCATGTCGGCATACGGTCTTCGGTAGACACAGGTGAATGTGTACCTAAGTCTGAGTCTAACCACAGCGCTGATGGCTTGTGTCCCGTCGGTCTGTATTGTGTTGTCATCAGCTTGGTGGGATTTTAAGTCACTGCGGACCAGGAGGACGACTCCACCCGAGGTTCCGGTTTTACGATCTGTTCTGTAGGTTTTGTACCCTTTAAATAGGACCTTGTCAATGGGGGAAAGTATGGTGTCAGTAATGCCAACTACTGCTGGACTATATTGGGAGAGAAGTATCTCAATTTCGGCCTTTTTGTGTTTAAGGCCTCGGATAATATAGTTTATGAGATACTCCTCAGTCATGTCGAAGGGAGTTGTCCATTAACCTGTCAACTTTGTTGAGGAGGTTGGTCATGTTGTCCATAAGTCGCAGCATTATGGACATAATTTGAGCCATACTCGGCTCATTGGACTGTGCTGGGGGAGGCGAGGAGATCATTTCGTTGACTCTGGCTGAGGGTCTGGGGGAAGGGAGTAGTGGAGCTAGGAGGGTAGTGCTACCATCGGGGTTATTGCGACGGAGACGGCTGACCCCGACGTACCCCGAGAGGTTTTGGGAAAGAAAGTCAGCTACCTCCTGGACATCGTGGTCTCGATCGAAACCTTGGATAAGAAGTTTTTGGTGCTTTTTTGCACCTCGGGGGGCATACGTGTGGTAGGATGTCTCATTCTTACTAAGGAGACTAAGGGCTGCAACTTTTTCAGCCTCGTCATCGAAGAAAATTCGATTTTCCCTATCACTCGAGTTAAGGGAGAAACCCTTAAGTACCGAGTTGAGTAGGGCCTTCCTAAGGTCGGAAGTTTTTATAGGAGGGGAAATGATGATGGGGGAGGGTTTTTTGACCCTAATGTTGGTGTCGTTCCTAAGTGGGGCAAATTTGTTAGAAAAGGGGATGGGGGGTCTATCTGTGACCCTAGGGTTTAGGGTTTCCCTCTGTTTGTCTGACTTTTTGGCTGATTTTTTCCTCCTGGGAGGTTCAACTACTGTGAAATCACTGTCGTCTTCGTCTATTTCTGTTGTGGTCAGTCTGGGGTCGGAGAGGCTGGACCCAGCGGGTCTTTTTATTGGGATAGCACGTTTTTTGGCTTTCGTATCGTCAACATCTGTTGAGAATGGGCTGACAGAATATGTTTTGTTTAGGGGGTCCATGTTATTTTGGGTGATAGTAAGCTACCTATTATTAAATCAGGAGTAATAAGGGAGATCTCTTGTACACCAAGACCGGCCCGTGGAGAGGTCTGTCCCAGATATGGGGGTCTTCCTCATATGACGTGGCACTAATATCCTTCCACTAGTAATGTTTTAATGTCACTCACAGCACTATTGACTAACCTGGGTATCACTGATAATTACTGTGGGCTGATGAGCAGCAAAGGGACGCCGCAGGAGGCGGTCCTTGTTCCTCGGGATCCTTTGTCTGAAGTCAGGACAGGACAGACACGTCCTCACTCTAGCACTGCACAGGGGAGACTCGAATGAATGCGGGATGCAGGGATCCCAGGGTATATGTAGTGTTTACAAACAAAGAAAGTGCTGGTGAAGGGTCGGTGCCGCCAAAGGGATAAAGGTAGACTGCAGCCGACAAAGAGATCCAGATGGGTTCATGTTGTAAATCTAGGGGTTGAGTGTCTTTAACTGGTGAAGGGTCGGTGCCGCCAAAGGGATAAAGGTAGACTGCAGCCGACAAAGAGTGCATGTTGTAAATCTAGGGGTTGAGTGTCTTTAACTGGTGAAGGGTCGGTGCCGCCAAAGGGATGACAGGTAGAGTTCGTGCCGACAGAGGGATTAGTATAAGTCCCCCCTTCTTAAGCGTGAAGTGTCCTCACGAACGAAAAAGGCGATGTGATATTTGCCGGAAGTGGAGGTGCTGATGGTGGTGGCCATTAAGGGTGCAGCTTGATTGTATTTTCTACATACCTATAGGGTACTTTTCTCACCATTTTAATTTTAACAATGCAGTTCTTATGGAATATGTAAATAAATATTTTTCCTAAGGAAATTTTCACATATGGAGTTTAGCATATAATTGAAATTTAAAAGAAATATTGTCCTACTTATAATTTTGGATACAAATTTGAACTACCAAAAGAATCACAGAAAGATCATAAAATGACAGAATCAAATAATGAAAATATGCTAAGCTAAATTCTAGCTAAGAGCATTTTTTCTGGGACCTATTTTCAGCCTTGCTAACCCATAATTTTAGGAGACTTATTAATGAAATTATTTGAAAATTGAACACATACAGAAGTTTCTATAACTAAAGAATTAGTTATCAAACAATTTCAAATGTAACTTAACAATATTTATAAATCATATTAAATGAAAAATTACAATGACAAACAAATTAATAGATACATACAATAACTTGTCCTTAAAATGTAGCTTTAACCAAGGAATAATAAGAATAAAAGAATGAAGTTTTGGCATTAAAAAATATCTCCATCTACCATGCTTATAACAATTAAGCAAAAAAATAACAGGGAATACTATCATTAAATACTTCTCAGGTCTTCGTGATATTCAAGAATCAAACCAAATTCCTTATCAAAAATACTAGGGTCAAATAAATTTTTTACTATCACAATTTTTTCACACTTGGCTCTTTCTCCAGTAATTTTATCTGACCTCCAATCAATTAATTTTTCTTGCATCTTTTTTAACTTGTCTTTGTCTTTTCGCTTCTTTTTTTTTTGGTTTCAAGGTAGGATCATAAGCACTACTTTTCATGGTAAATGTAGCCCTCTCCACATGAAGCTTCTTACCTCGATACTCATAACCATCAAGAACAGTCAATGCCAATCCCACAGATTCAACCTTTATATATGTACAGAGAGCATCACCTTTGGGTACATCTGTCTTGGGGTCAGTATACAGCTTAACTTTCATTTTTCCTGTGTAGACATCCTTCATGCCAAGACCACGTTTTTGCATCAAGTCAACAAATTCAGTTTCTGTAATGTCTGTTGGTAGATTACTGACGTATACTTTATTATTAGTTTCATCGCTCTCATTAAACCAAGTTGGTTCTTGAGCTTTTCTTTTTAATGATTCCTCTTCAACAGAAGGGATTACTGGTTTTTCTTTTTCACTAATCTCAGAGCTATTATTAGCGTTTTTTGATAGATTTTCACTAATCTCAGAGCTATTATTAGCGTTTTTTGATTGATTTTCACTAGGATTTGTTTGCTTTTTTGGAATAGCTTCTGTAATCTCTATAGCAAAACTTTCATTCACTAATCAAATTATTTTTAGATTTATCTCTTTGTGTGTCAAGGTACTGTTCATTCTTGTACTGATTGGGAACAGCTTCAGTACATTGAATTAGAGATGTTTCCATGTCTTGTTGACAATTTAAATCATTTTTTTCTCTGGTGTCAGGTAAAAAGTACGTTGCAATTGTGTTTTTCTGGTTCTGGTCATCCAATGGAAAACCATGTGCATGAGTTAATTCTATCTGCAATGATACAAAATCATTCATTTTTGGGGAATTAGATAAATAGTTGCCTTGAAGAGGGGGAATATTTTCTTTATGGTGATTATTGACACCTTTATCCGAAACAATATTTTGTGGTTGTAGTCCTTCAGTAAAATTCATTGTTTGTGGGGAATCTGGATGAATTTTATGATTTTTTACACAATTTAAGCCTTGATTCATGAAATTAGTTTCAAAATTCTTTTCTTCTGTTTCAGGCAAACAATTCACATTTTCTCCTTGGTCTAAACCTCGGGGAATCACTTTAGTCAGTTCCATTTCTGATTTATTAATATTACTGGATGAGTTTTTTATGTGGCATTGAGATATAAATTGATTAAAATTAGGCTTTGTTTGAATAAAGATGCTAGGAATGGCTTCAGTGAGCTCCATTCCTGAAATGGACTTATGATTTGAGAAATGGTCAGATTTATTAACTGGAAAAGCACTATTCTGAGACAATGGATCACCGAATTCCATTTAGAGCCAATGGTCGAAGATATCTCACAATGTTCAGTAGCTTTAACATGATTCAAAATTTCAATTTTAGAAGAATGATCCTCTTCCTCATTTTTTTGCATTTTAACAGTTCCTGGAGCAGACGACAGAAAGGTTGGGCTGTTGGAAGCAAAACCTCTTGAGCTTGAAATGTCTGGTGAGGCTTTATATCGATTAAAAGGGCGATTGGGATTATTATGGTTTAATGTTTGTGTAGGATGTGTTTTTTGTCTTACGTTTTCATGATTATCCCTAGTGTTAGGTGATTGATAAAATTCATCTCTATAACTAGTCCTTCTGGAGTAGTTCTGTGAGTTGTGAGAAGGTTGGAAGTAGTAATCATTATTAAACTGATTTTTTTCGTATCTGAAAGGTCTTTCGAAATGTTTATGTTTATTCCTAGATATTACTTCTAGTATAAAGTTGCATTTTGTAAATAGTATCGCTCTAAATTCGTCAAGGTTTTTGGGAGCTTGTGTTTTAATAAAGTTTGTCAGTAGTGGATCATATTGGTCATACAACTGATGTATGATTTCTTTTTCTGTTCTCTGCATAAGGTCTTTAATTAGAGCTGCAGAATGTCCGTCTATTGAATATCTATTAAAGATTAAGTTTCTTAAATATTCAAATCTGTTTAAAAGTTCAAAAAGTGATTCGTTAGGTCTTATTTTCGTGTGGTATATTTCTGCTATAAGGGACTCTACGATTCTCGTGTCTGAAAATTGACTTTTTAAATTAGTGAGTAGTTCGGGAATTGACGTTATTTTCTTACTCAATATTAGCGATTCTGCTGAACCAGTTAGCCTTTCCGTGACTTTATTTAACAACATTATATGATTTAAGCCTGCGTTCGCATTGTTTTCATCGCAAACTAGTCTAAACACACCTTCAACGGTTTTAATAAATTTTAATAGGTGTACTGGGTTACCGTCATAGTATGGGATATGGTCGTAGTCGTCACTGGTCATATCGTATTTGTATGTGTATTTTTTGTTGTCAGTCATGGTTAGTGTGGCTGGTTTTAAAATGTTTTTGGGAGAAAATTTAAAAAAAATTAAAATCTTACTCTTATAAGTGACAAAAACTTATTACTTAAAATATTGCTTATTGACAATAATTAACAATAACTTAACCTAAGGTGAGACAGTATAGTACCCTATAAGTTGAGAAAGTTCGCAACTTAC